>PVJS01003257.1:29311-77145 GCA_004027185.1 Glis glis
CCGCAACTTCATGAGACCTGGTTTCAAAATAAAGTATAAAAAATAGGGCCGGGGGTGTAGCGTGGAGGTAGAACGCCCTGGGTTCAATCCCTGGTACCGCAAAAAAAAAAAAACCAAAAAACAAAAAACAACTGTGTGCAGATAACTGCTTAATGAACAAACACAGGAGAAAGGAAGGCAAGAAGGGAGAGGGGATCATAGGAGGGAGGAAGAAGGGAAGAAGGGAGGGAAAGGAGGAATGAATTATTCAGGTCTCCTGAGGCTGTCCATCTTTGTCCTTTCCACTATACCAAACAGCATCTTGAGTATTATTGATCAGAACAAATGCAAATTTACAGACCCACATTGAATTATCTTGATGCCTTTCTGGTTTCCATTCTCCTTTTATATGAAGAGATATAGACATACTGATTTAAAATAGTGTGTTGGCCCAGTACTTGGGAGGCTGAGACAGGAGGATCCAGGTTCGCGGCCAGCCTCAGCTACTTAGTGAGGCCCTCACGACTTAGTGAGACCCTGTTTCAAAATAAAGAATACAAAATAGGGCTGGGGGTGTAGCTTGGAGGTAGAATGCCCCTGCGTTCAATCCCCAGTACCACAATAAATAAATAAATAAAATAAAATAAATAGTGTGTTGGTTTGCAAGTTAGCATGGCTTCGGAAGAGTTAATGCCAAGTCTCATGAAAAAAACTTAACCTCCACTGCTCAGACAGAAGTGAGTGAATTTAGAAATAAGATTTGTAGATGGCGTCACGCAAGACACCCATGGCTGAGGAGGGCAGGAAGGCTGAGCGGCTGCTCTAGGATCACCACATAAATACGAGCACTTGCGCATCGTTGTACTTCATCTGCCAGTCGTTTATTTTAGAGTTGAATTTGAATTTCTTTAAGAGCCATGGCACTCTAGTGAAACAGTAGATCGTTGGGTTTGTAGCTGTTTTCTCTCCTGGTTTCCGCCCAGTTCCTGTGCAGAACGGGCGAGCGGGTCTTGAGGACAGCGCCGGCCCTGCTTTGCAGAGCGCGCTCCGGAGCTCAGCGTGAGGGCCTAAGGTGACCGCGACTCTGCAGGACAAACGGGCTCCTCTGCACTTAGAGGTGCGCTTGCCTGTGAGTCCACGATAGGACCGCTGTGTCCTTGCAGATGTTGATCTGCGGCTAGACATTCACTCCATCTGCCTGACCCGTGGGACTGAGGACTGGCTCCCCAGGTAAGCAGGCACATCCACAGGTTGGCGTAGCCCTGTGTCGGCTCGGCGCTACTCCATGGATGGCTTCTGCGGACTTCAAAGGGAATTCAGACCATGAGGGGAGGGTGGAGTTAATATTTATATTTGATCCAGGCGTGGTGGTGCACACCTGTAATCCCAGGACTTGGGAGGCCGAGACAGGAGGATCGCAGGTTTGAGGCCAGCCTCAGCAACTTAATGAGACCCTAAGTTTTTTATTTTTCAAAATAAAAATACTTATTTTTCAAAATAAAAATTAAAATAGGGCTGGAGGTGTAGCTCAGAGGCAGAATGCCCCTGGGTTCAGTCCCCAGTACCAAAAAATAGTATTTATATTTATTACTTTATAATAAAGTTTCTTTTGAAAAGCTCATAAGGCACTTGACTGCAAAATGCTTTGCGTATTACACAATCTCATAAGTAAAAAGTGTCAAAGTGTAGGAACCTACACGTAGGAGTTCTAAAGTAGGGTGACCTCGTGGGGTGCTATTGACAGGTGAAGGGATGAATAACGGCACTTCCTAGGTGATACTGTCACCCCAGATTCTGCCAGGGACTGGGTCACAGCGGAGAGCACGGGGGCCCAGACTGGCCAGGGCCCTCTTTGGACTCGGAGACAGAGGCCCCACAGGGTCCCAGCTAAAGGCACGCGTGTGTGTAAGCTGGTCCTGCCTACGCAGGCAGACTGAAGCACTTCTAAGGTGGATTCTAAAACAGATGATATATATATATATATATATATATATATATATATATATTGAACCCAGGGGCGTTCTACCTCTGAGCCACACCCCTAGCCTTATTTTTTATTCTATATTTTGAAACAGGGTCTAAATTGCAGAGGGCCTTACAAGTTGCTGAGGCTGGCTGCGAACCTGCAATCCTCCTGTCTCAGCCTCCTAAGTACTGGGATTAAAAGTGTGTGCCACCATGCCTGGCTGCTGCTGCTGGTTCTTCTTCTTCTTCTTCTTCTTCTTCTTCTTCTTCTTCTTAATTATTATTATTATTATTTTGTGATACTGGGAATTTAACCCAGTGGCATTCTACCCCCAGCTACATCCGCAGACCTATTTTATTATTTTTATTTTGAAACAGGGTCTCCCTAGGTTGATGAGAATCTCACTACTTGCTGAGGCTGTCCTCGAACCTGCAATCCTCCTATCTCAGCCTCCTAAGTCCTGGGATGACAAGCGTGTGCCACCACGCCCGGCTAAACAGACGCTATCGAGGTCCTTTGCATGTGGTCTTTTCCTAAGCAGTTGTTGCTTCCTTGGGGTGGATGCAGGTTGATAGTTTTGGATAATACAACCATCTGGACCCCACTTCATGGAACCGTAAACTCTATGGACAATGCTGTTTTCCAATACTTTATTCCCTGTTCATTTCTTGACTCACTGAGCTCTTACTTTACACCAGGCCAGTCCCATGCTCAGACTCACCACGCGAGTCCACTATGGATTGATAACTTACTGGTTTGAGAAAACTCATCTTTCCATTTGGGCCTATTTGATTTATTATTATTATTGTTGTTGTTGTTGTTGTTGTTTTGGTACTGGGCATTGAACCCAGGGGCATTCTACCTCTGAGCTACACCCCCAGCCCCTTTTTTATTTTGAAACAGGGTCTTGCTAAGTTGCTGAGGGTCTTGCTAAATTGCCAAAGCTGGCCTTGAACCTGCGATCTTCCTGTCTCTGCCTCTCAAGTACTGGGATTACAGGCGTGAGCCACAGCACCTGGCTTTAGTGGGATCTACTTCAGAAATGAGTATACAAGTAATTTGATTTTGCCTCTCATGCATCTTTTCCTTTTGCAAAGTTTCTTTCTTTTCTTGGTACTTTCTTCTGGTATCCAAATTCTCTTACACCAACATGCTCCTGACCACCTTCCTTCCAAAATATCTTACTGACCCAAAGTCCCGCTGTCTAAGAGCCACACTATCCTTTGGTGGTAATGAGATGAAGCAGTGGCTGCCAGTGTTCTGATTAGCTAATGCGATATCTTCTTAGTAATGCGAATGCCACAGAGGAGCTGACACACAGCATTTAAACTCATAAAAATGCTTTTAGTTACTTTAAAAATAAGGTGGACTTATTTAGAAAGAAATAAATCCTCATTTCATTTTCAAAATATTCTCTTATTTTTTCTACTCTCGGGGCGTGAGAAAGTTTAGGCAGCTGGGGCCCATAGATCTCATCTTTCTTAGGTCTTGCTATTGAGGTGCCCAGAACCCAGAGCCCTTTTTGGGGGGGGTATTAAGCCCAATGGCATTCTACCTCTGCACTATTTCCCAGCCCTTTGCGTTTTGAGACAGGGTCTCTCCACATTGCTGAGGGTCTTGTGAAATTGCTGAGGCTAGCCTCAAACCTGTAATCCTTCTCTCTCAGCCTCCCAAGTACTGGGATTACAGGTGTGCACCACCATGCCAGGCCAGAGATCTGTCTTCCATTTCTAGTCTGGGAGATTTCAATCCTGTCGTTCCTGGCCCCTGAATCCTTTTCCTCTTCTCACTCATCGTGAGATACTTAACATTGATTTTTCAATGGATTTATGTTTTTACAAAGTTGACTTCAGCTGCTTGTCGTCTAGCGAAATTGCTGGAGGCCAGGAATTACAGAGCTGGCTGCCAGCTTAGCATGAGGGCGAGGGGGGTATGGAGAGTAGAACAAGCAGCCGAGCTATTCAGTCAACGGTGCTGGCAATCTGTTTCCCCATCAGTCTGATATCAGTTCCTGTCTTGTATTACTCTGTTTTTAAAAGTATAGGAAAATACAAGTTAAAAAACCCATCAATACTCCTGTTATTAAAGCAGTCAAAATATAACATAGATTGATCAAGTGATAGATAGATGAATATGTTACTTTATATAAATGGGATTACATTATACATGCAATTTTAATGAAAATTAATTTTACTCAATGATAGTAGGAAATTAACGCGAAGGAAATGTTGGACTTCAAAAATGGTTCTTTACACTTAGCAGTATTAGTTACCAAAAGATCACTTTATGTTTAATAAAGATTAGGAAAGATTTTCATTTTGTGCTCAAAATTTTAAGGAGTAAGGGTCATTTTAAAAAGAAACAGGTGCCGGGTGTGGTGGCACACACCTGTAATCCCAGTACTTGGGAGACTGAAACAGGAGAATCGCAAGTTCAAGGCCAGCCTCAGAAACTTAGAAGACCCACAGCTATTTAGCTGACCCTGTTTCAAAATTTAAAAAAAATTAAAAAGGGCTGGGGATGTAGCTTGGAGGTAGAATGCCCCTGGGTTCAGTTCCTGGCGCGGGGGCGGGGGGGAGAAACAGGTGTTTTAACTAAAAGCAACATAGACTGAGTCCTTGCTCTGAAAGAAAGGGCATTAGAAAGATCCCATTTTCTCTCACCGAATTCTCCTCAAATCCTGAAAACACACACACACACACACACACACACACACACGCACACACATGCACAGACATACCCACACACACTCGTGCACAGACACACATGGGCACACTATTATTTCTGCATGATTCAGATTTATCACATTCACATTCTGTAATGCAAATTCGATCCTCATGTGGGTTAGGATTTGTCCTTTTACTATCGTCTCCATTCTTGGCTTCTTTACTTCCCATTCATCTCTGAATTGTATGAATTTGATCGTCCAGTAGCTCTTTCAATGGCAGCTCATGAATACTGTAGCCATTGAATTTTCTTTTTTTTTTTCTCTGTTTCTGTTTTTACTAATGTCTGCCTGATTCCTGTGTTTTTGAGTGGCAACCTAGATTGTCAGTTTTCTTGGTATTCCACTTTCTTTCCCTTGACTTTAAAGACTTCATTCCAGCCTGGCGTGGTGGCACATGCTTGTAATCCCAGTACTTGGGAGGCTGAGACAGGAGGATCGCAGGTTCGCGGCCAGTCTCAGCTACTTAGTGAGGCCCTCTGCAACTTAGTGAGACCCTGTTTCAAAATAAAGAATAAAAAAATAGGGCGTAGCTCAGAGGTAGAAGCCCCTGGGTTCAATCCCCAGTACCACACCCACACACAAAAGACTTCATTCCATTTCGGTGGAGTCATTCTGTGGGAGACTGAGCCTAGATTGGCTTTTTCCCTGTTTCCCCATCTTTCTTAGTAATTTGCCTTTGGTGGTTGGCTGTCTGAAACATTCTATCAGTTCAGCAGCTTAACTAGCGTATATAGCTCAGTGCTGGATACCCCCCTGAAGCACGGTACTCTTTTCAGTCGGCAGACTCAGTATCATATTCATCTCAAGGAAATTTTCTTGTATTACATCTTTCCATACATCTTTTTTTCCCTTGGGTAAATTCTTTAATTCAGAGATGCAGAATAGAGTACCTTCATGTTGATTTGCTTCTTTCTTTCATTTACATTAGTGCCAATAAAACTGCTTTATTACCCTCTTTCTCTTTCTTATCTTCCTTTTCATCTATAGTTGTCATAATCACATCATTATCACAATCCTTTCCTCTCCTGTCAGTAATTCTATTTTCAGCACTCTTTTGCTTATGTCTTCAAGTTGTTTATTAAGCTGTAATAATGCTATTCTATTTCTAAAATTTGTCATATCCTGTTATTTTATTGTCTAATTTTAAGTTTTTGTTTATTATATTCATGTTCTAATCTATAACACCAAGTAATTGTGAGTCATTCTTATTTGTTTCTTGATTTTTATTTTATTCTTGACGGTGTTGTTTTTATCTGATGTTTTCTTTTTGCTGTTTTGTCTGCCTGTTTGTCTGCCTGTTTTTTCTTTTTTATCTTGTTTATGCTTGGACCTCTCTGCCTGGATACAGAAGAGATCATTCCCTACTCTCTTCCTGCCGCATCTGGCTTACAGTGTGAGAAAATTAGAAAGGGAGCAAGTAAGATTGTCTTGTGTGGTGTGCAGTCTTTGTCAGACTATCTGGGCTCTTTTCTCTCTTCTAAGATTTTGTTAAATGTTAAATATCTGATCAGTTATGAGATGTGATACTGGTTTAGCTACAAGGGACAGAACAGTAGTGAGTTGAGTGACTTAGAAGTTCGTATATTAGTAATTGAACATCGGTAGTCTGGGTTGACACTAGACACTAGACAAGATGGCAGCTTCGTGGGGTCAGGGAGTCCCAATTCCTTCATCTGGTTGCTTGTCAAACTTTCTGTGCATTATCCCAGTATTGTAACAGTGCTGAGCTCCGAGCACCTTCTGGCACACTGCCCGGCAGTGAAAAAGGACAACAAAGAAGGAAAGGGCAAGAGCTTTTACTTATTTATTTTTTCGGTGGTACTGGGGATGGAACCAACTTCCCACAGTTGCAGGGAAATGGGCTGCTATGGGACCACAGCGATTTCACACTTAGTAAATCCTGTGTGGTGAGGATGTTGCTAGGCAACAGGCTGGGCACGTGATCCAACACTTTGCTAGATCCCCTACCCGAGAGATTTTTTTTAAAGACATGAACCTGAGTGTCAAGCACCACCTGTCCCATGTGACTGGCTAGGACACAGTGACATGGCCTCGTTCCGCAGCAGGGGAGGGGGAGATATAGTCCTTTACTTGGGCAGTCCTGTGTGCAGGTGAAATTTGGGAATCATTAAAGGGAGAAATTGGAAATTATTAAAGGAGGAAACTGGAGAGCCAGATGGGTGTGACCTCACCGGGTTTCTCTTCCCCTCATGGAGGGGTGTCGTTCTTTCTCAGGGTGGGAGAACCCTTGAGCTCAAATTAGGCTCCCCCAATGGGAGAGTTCCACAGTGTCCTCCTCTTCCACGTCACCAGTTTTCTCAGTAATCTTTTGCTTCTCCCCAGTCTGAAGAGGAGAAGGATGAGGATGTGCCATCAGTTAGTGGAACTCAAGATTCGGCACACTGATGAGGATGCTTGGGCTTCTTTGACCCACCTGTGTGTGTGTCCCTCTAAAGGGCAGAATCAGGCGACAAACCAGTGTGGCTCAGTCCATCTTTTTTAAATCAGAAGCAGGGTCAAAGCTAATGGTTTGGAGAACTTTCCATAATCCTCAGACAGTACCGCTCAGGGAGATGTCTACTTCCCTCGCTGTCCCTGCGGGTAGCCCAGGGGGACTCCCCAAGTCTGTCCCCAACACTGGCATGGCACAGCGCCAACCTTATATACCATTTTATGCAAGATATTCAGGAATCTCATCTTTCTATGGTTGCTGGGAGAGGGACACCATGAGACCATGCGGCTTCACACTTAATAAATCTGTTGTGCTGAAGATGCTGCTAGTGAGAAGAGATAAGAAAAGGAGAAATGTAGGCAGGAGGACAGCTGTCTCTGGAGGAGATAAGCACTGGGGAAGGTGTCATCCTGTCAGAGAGAAATTCCAGAGCAAGTGAGGTGTGAAAGAATATTTTTAAAGAACAAACCCCCAATACTTTAACCCTCGAAGTCCTTGCTCCAGACAAAGAACTTTCTGGTAGGTTAAACCTGCCCCCAGCGTTGTCTCCTGAGTTCTCATTTCTGCCCGGGCTTGTCTAACTCCAGCTGCTCGCCATCACTCCTTATTCAGTAAATATCTATCATCCACTATGTGCCAGGGACTATTTACTCTATGGGCTGCTACGGCCTTGGGTACCGCAGCGAGCTAACCAGATGAGAATCGCTGTCCTCATGGAATTCGCATTCTATCGCTGTAGCTGGATGGTAAAAGAACCAAGTAAAGTATATAATGTATTAAAGGATGATACGTTCTTTGGAAAGAAATAAAATTGGGAGTAGAGATAGGAAGTGGTGTGGACAGGGCCAGGCTCCTGGATACTGTTTGATTTCTTTTTTTTTTTTTTTTGCGGTACCGGGGATTGAACCCAGGGGCATTCTACCTCCGAGATACACCCCCGGCCCTATTTTTTATACTTTATTTTGAAACCGGGTCTCACAAGGTTGCAGAGGGCCTCACTAAGTAGCTGAGGCTGGCCGCGAACCCGGATCCTCTGGTCTCCGCCTCCCAAGTACTGGGATTACAAGCACGCGTCACCACGCCCAGCTGTTTGACTTCTTATGTTTTGGCCAATACGTGGCCAGACGTCTTTCCCCTGTCTCCTATTTGGACAGCTGAGATGCATGGGGATTTAAAAAAATTACTAAGTAGTACTAAAATCACCAAATACTAAATGACTAATATTATGGGAAATTCAACTGGAAACACATAAGCATGTAGAAGGGTAAAAGCTGGCTCCCACGACCCAGAGCCTGTCCCATTGCACATTCTGACTGCTAAGATCCCTTTTCTCTAGACCCGATGTGCTGTAATAATCCCACAGGCTCTTGGCCCAGGCTCCTCCCTTCCTGTTTCCTGACTTCTTCCGCGTGGAAGCGACATCTAAGAAATGCATCTAAGAGACAGTGGCCACCTTCCGGCCCTCCTTTGCACAGAGACCAGGAGCCGACCGGACCAGAGTTCTGGTTGGTAGAGCAGCAAGAGGGACCCAACTGGACCCTTGAGCCTCTGCTTGGACTAGCGCCGGCCATAGAGGTTCCAGACTCACAGTAGGATTGGTTTGCACCTTTGTTTTGCACTTTTGTTGAGAGTCAGTGTGGGTTTGTCTCCTGCTCCAGTCAGCATGGCGACCATCAAGAATACAAATAACAAGCTGGCCGTGGTGGTGCACACCTGTAATCCCAGTACTTGGGAGGCTGAGACAGGAGGATCACAGGTTCGCGGCCAGCCTCAGCTACTTAGTGAGGCCCTCCGCAACTTAGTGAGACCCTGTTTCCAAATAAGAAATAAAATCAATCTGGGGGTGTAGCTCAGAGGTAGAATGCCCCTGGGTCTAATCCCCAGCACCCCCCAAAAAAGATACAAATAACAAGCTGGGCATGGTGGTGCACGTCTGTAATTCCAGTACAAAAAGTGCAAATGGGATTTGCACTTTTCAAAGTGCATACATTCAAAGGGATACATTTATTTATTTATTTATTTTTGAGGTACTGGAGATTGAACCCAGGGGCATTCTACCTCCGGGCTACACCCCCGGCCCTATTTTTTATAATTTGTTTTGAAACCGGGTCTCACTAAGTAGCTGAGGCTGGCCGTGAACCTGGATCCTCCGGTCTCCGCCTCCCAAGTACTGGGATTACAAGCGTGCGCCACCTCGCCTGGCCAAAGGGATCCATTTGTGTGTCACACATCACTTGGTGTGTTCCGCTCTGCATCCCACCCCCATACATGCTGGTGAGATTGGGAGTGAGATCCTCCTATAGGAACATAACATTATTGATCTGTTTCCTTCCTCAATCTTCCTTTCTCCCCTCCCCCACGCCCCTTCCGCTATTCTATTGATCCCTCTCCTCTTTTATCCCAAGTGCCTTTTCTTTCCTATTTTTCTCTCTAGCTTCCACATAGGATAGAAAACATAAGAGCCTTCACTTGCTGAGGCTGGCAGAGCTCATGAGACATTCACGTCTATGTCTTTATAGCAGCTCAATTCATAACAGCCAAATATGGAACCAACCTGGTGTCCGTCAACAGATGAACGGATGAAGAAAATGTGGTCTATACACACAGCAAGGGAGTTTTACTCAGCCATAAAAAAGAATAAAATGATGTTGTTTATAGGCAAATGGATGGAATTTGAAAACACCAGTTAGAATTTTGAAGTCTTTACCAAGTAGTAATCTGTGTGGCATGTAAGTCAATTTCTTAGGACAGAAGGGGTCGGCTCTTCACAAATCAGTGTTCGTTGTTTTCCACCCATACTCTCATGAGCAACAAGTGTTTTCTGTGCTTCTGTAGCACTCTAAAGTTTCCTTTTCTTTTCTGTATTTTTTTTTTTTTGGTACTGGGGATTGAACCCAGGGTTGTTCTACTTACCCCTTTTATTTTTTATTTTGAAGCAGGGTCTTGCTAAGTTGCTGAGGGTCCTGTTAGGTTGTTGAGGCTGGCCTCAAACCTGTGATCCTCCTGTCTCGCCCTCCCAACTACCAGGATTACAAGCGTGCACCACTGTGCCTGGCTTACTTTAAAGTTTTCAGTTCAGCAAAATACTGTACCAGTAGATCATCCCTCTCAGAAAAACTGCTCGGGCCCCTCACAAGCCATCAGGCAGATGATGACACAGTACTCCTGGGTTAAGCAAGTGGGATTTTAAATTTACTAATTGCACTTTCTGTTTTCCAGGCTGCTTTGTGCACAGTCTCTTCTGGAAAGCGCTTTGTGAAGTCTGCAGGGAGGTCCCTCCCGGCTCTGAGTGGAAGCCCTGCTCACACACCTGGCTCTGTGTAGCGAGGAGGAGTGGGGGACATGCAGACAGAATGTGAATGCAGGTCATCCGGGATCTCCATAAACCCTGATTGGATCATCACCCAGTGTATACATGTATTGAAATACCCCAGCCGGGTGTAGTGGCGCATGCTTGTAATCCCAGTACTTGGGAGGCTGAGACCTGGGGATCTGGGTTCGCGGCCAGCCTCAGCTACTTAGTGAGGCCCTCCGCCGCAACTTAGCGAGACCCCGTTTCAAAATAAAGAATAAAAAAATAGGGCTGGGGGTGTATCTCGGAGGTAGAAACCTCTGGGTTCAATCCTCCGTACTGCAAAAAAGAAAGATTCTAGTGAACCCCATAGCTACGTGCAGTTATTATGCCTCCATCAAAAATAAAAATAAGAAGGAAACCTGACTCCTCAGGTGGAGGGCCGGTGCTGCCTGGGGTGCTGTGTCTCCGGCAGGCTCCAGGTGGCGCTGCTGCTGTCTCCGGGGGCACAATGAGCCCCTTGCAGGCTAAGGTCAGGTCTGAAGTGGTAGGGGCAGTGGAGGGGAGAGAAGATCAAATACTTGAAGCGGACTCCTCGCTTCAGCCCGGTGAACTTTGGGGTCCTCAGTTATAAAGTGGAATCAATAAAGTTATAAAATTGACCTCGCAGGGATGCTGCGAAAGTAGCTGATGCTCTCAGGAAAAAGAAGTACAATGCCACCGCCATAAAGGATCCCACACCCTTCCCCCTTTAAAACGACAGGATCGGTTCATAGGGCTTTTATTACGGACGAAGAAGTTTCCGGTATGTGATAAGCCTGCGTTCCCATTTGTGTCATCTTGCTGTGTCTCTTTGGAACATTATTAAAAAAAAGCTGTTATCCGGGTCTCACATGCTTCTTGATGCTAACCTTTACTTACCCTGAGGGTCCCTCATTTAGGTTTCTCAACCCCCAAGTTGCAATTCGGCTTGCGTTCACTTAGTGGATATAGTTTAAGGAAATGGAGCTAAGTTTGGGTGGAACTACTTTTTTCTTGCAACTTGGACAGTTAAAACCATCACTTGGAAGCAGAAACATTATGGTATGGAAACAGCAAGGAATGTCTATTTGGTTTGCTCAAAGACACAATACAATTCAGCCCGAGTGGCAGTAAGTTATCAGGGAAGACAAGAGACAGGACAATAAATAATTTTCATAAGCCAGGTGCTGTGGCACACGCCTATAATTCCAGGACTTGGGACGCTGAGATAGGAGGATCATAAGTTTGAGGCCAGCCTCAACAATATAGCGAGACCCTGTTTCAAACTAAAATGTAAAAGCTGAGGGTGTAGGTGGCAGGTAGAATGATGTCCCTGGGTTCAATCCCCAGTAATAATAATAATAATAATAATAATAGCAATAATAATTTTCATGTTTCAAGTTAAATGTTCCAATCCTCATGGCATGTATAATTCCTGAATTTAGGAAGTAATATACAGAGACAACCTTGTTAAACCCAAAGAAAAGCTTAGCTAGCGTTGCAGCTACCCAAGGATAAGAGTAAAAAGTGTCTGCATTTAAGGTCTTTTCAAGCAACGAGACAGCGGTGATGTTGGTCGATGGTCCTTAGCATGGCTCAGAAGGCGCGTCTGGATTAATTCTGGTAGACTTGCAAGTTGTCATGTTTTCTGGAAACATCTATGAATGTCGGTAGAATGCTCAGTGAAGTGATTACCTGGTTTTATCTCTATCACTGACTCTTCTCTGAGCAGAGAGACCTACCTAGAAATCCTCTTACCAGGGAACATTTTCTCTTCTCTATGAAATCTTGAAAGATGCCCGAGGCATCCAGAGGAAAGCGGGAAGCGGAGGTAACACAAATTCACAGGAAGAGCTGTCTGGAGCAGCCTGCTTCTCGTGAAATCCCTGTGCTTTCTGGATTTTTCTTCTGCAGTCAGTGGAGGGTAGAGGAGGAAGGGTTGATTTGTGGACAGTGGGGACTGGGCTGGGCCATCTTTGGTATAATAAGCTTTCTAAAGGGCCCTCCTCAGCATGCTTTGGCTTGACATTTCTGTTTCTTTGTTTTTGTTATTATTTTTTCTACTACTTTGGTCCCAGATGGAATAGACATTTTCCCAAGAATTACCAAATAGCTGGTTGTAACACCATGTTCAATTTTCTGCCATGTTCAGTTTCCCCAGTTACCTAAATTTAGCATGGATAGATGTGTAAACAGTCAGATTTATTACCTTTTTTCCTATAAGAGTGATACTTACCAATAGTTACTTGTCAATGTCATAAGCAAACTTTACCAAGTAAAATATAGAACACTGGGCACACAATTTGGGATTGAAACATTTCCACTTATAAGACCAAATTCTCTATCCTTTATCCTGACAGCATCTAATTTCGTTTCATATTCTACTTTCAGGAAATGTCTTCTTAATCTTCACTCACTATTAGGATAATTTTAAAAGAGAACGTCAACGAGTCTTAAAGTTCCTGGATGGTAGGATAACAATTTCTTTAATGAGACCAGAGCTAATATAATAAAAGCCATCAGGTTTGGGATATTTTATGAAAATGTTTAATTCAACTGTTTCTTTGGAATGTAGTAGTCATAGTTTGGAATTTACGTTACAGTTCAGTTTCATGTGGTTTTTATGCTACTCAGAGTCTGAGAATACAAATGTCGTTTAAAGTTAAGGCTTCGCTGTTCATTTTGAAACAATTTACAAGTGTCATATTGTCATAGAAAATAAAAATTTCTGTAAAAAAAATTTGCACAAAATTTTATGATGGTACAAAACATGAAGCAATAATATACCAGTAAAATGAAAGCATTTTACTACAGAAAGTTTTATAGATCTCAATAAAGAAAAAAATATGTTATTTTACACCTTTAAAAATTACGAAACAATCTAAAACAATATAAACTGAACATTTTGTAACACTGCCTTTACAAATTAATAACTTTATAAACATATAATTTTTAAATATATTTATCAGTGCAAGATACTTTAAAATTTAAAGTTGCAGTATCATTTTTCCTTGGCTGAGGACAACTTTGAAAAGTCTGTTGCCTTAAGAACAAAATCAAGTCTTACTGAATGCATCTCTCCTGGTACGGTTATAACAACTGGACAGATTGGCCTCCAGGGACAAAAATCTATTCTTCTTTGTCTGTGATCAATACTTTCCGGGAACCGAGAGCGATTCTCAATCCCATTAAACCAAGATGAATGGACTGCTGAGTCCAAGATGCATGCGTGTCTCCCAAGGAATGCGTGTGAAGGAGACCTAGAGCAATGCGGGAAGGAGACAGCGCTAAGAATTCTCACCTACAGCACGGCATGGAGAAAATCCACCAGAACCACCAAGCTTCTTTGGATTCACTGAGATGCTGCCCGTGAGAGATATTTACTTCCCTGTGCTGTTCGGGGCTTAGATGGGTCTTGCCAGGCCCGAGCAAGATTTTTCTTTACGAGTCATTGGAAGTTTCTAGAAGCATTTATTCAAGTCCATGTTTGTTTCAGGGTTGCTGCTGATCGGATTTTTAAAATACATTTCTTTTGACTTTAGGTTCCTGCCCCCCTCCCTTTATCTTAAAATACCTACCCCAGATCCAGGATTTACAGTTTCTTTCTTAAATGAACTGTTCTCCTTTCTACTTTTTTTTTTTTTTTACTAACTCAATATCAAAACAAGAAGGTTCTCAGTTGTTATTTTTGCACACTGGGATACAAGTTTCATGTTTTTTTTCTTAGATGTCTAGAAGATTCTATTCGGTCCTTTCTTTGGGTCTCACTTGAAGGCCAATTAGTATTATTTCTTCCCTCAAGGTATCAGTATTTCCATGGGACCCAGATGTTCCTATAGAACAGTGTTCTGATCAGAATAGCCAAGACAAATGGCAGAAGGAAAAACGATACTGTCACTTTAACCAGTTAACAAGAAAAACCAAAGTTAGACTTTGGAGGGCAAAGTTAGGAAGTTCCCTTATTGATTTACTTTCGAACGCAAAGTCTAGTGAAATAGTTTGCCATCCCCAGCAGGTTAAAGCTGCAAGTTTCTTGTCTGGACAATGGCAAATGCTTAAATTCTAAGAGAGAGAGAGAGAGAAAAAAAAAAAGACGGAGAGAGAGAGAGGAGAGAAAGCGCAAAGGGTTTACATTTGAAAATACATTCCGTATGAAAGAACCATGAGAGAGCATATTGCAGCTTTCTACAAAAGGGTCAAGAGACAGGGAGTTGACCTACAGAAAAAGCCGAACGATTAAGCCACGTTGCCATTTCGTGCGGAGCCCTTTCCTTCCCGGGGGCTGACGTCTCACACACTAAAATATACTTTCTTCTTGGTCAGTGGGCCACCAGGTTTGATTCGAGAGTAGGGACAAACAGAGGGGTCGTGAATGGAACACAAGAAACCAGTACAAACGAAAAGGCACTTGAAAGAGCTGGAGTAGCCGGTGCCAAGGATCCCGTCGCGGTCGTCAGCGGTCCGCCCAGAAGCCAGCAGAGGTTGACGATGGCACGGTCGGTCTTCTTGTCCAGAGTTCACAAGCACGAGATTCAGTACAACACTGGAAACATCAAGAAAATTCGACGGTATTGCTTCGTAAACAGAGCTGACTCACTAGATCGGTACTGAGGCTACAGTACTTATAAAATAAAACATCCTAAGCCTTTTTTTTCTGTTTTTTTTTCTTTTTGCCTATGCACGACTCGGGCAATCACACACAAGAACAACTTTAGGAGTCCACCGAAATGCGGTTCCGCTAATAGATTCCGGGCACTGGGTGTGTCCGTGGAAAGGGCCCCACTGGATATACCTGGTGCCAGCGTCTTGGATTTTGCAGTTTCCGAAAAGAATCCATCGAAGGAAAAGGAGAGAGATAGAGATAGAGATAGAGAGAGAGAGAGAGAGAGAGAAGGGGCAAGAGGGCGTGGAAATGATCAAATCCATCATCACACTTGCTGTCGACACCAGCATCGGATAATTCAAACTGAGCCGACAGGGGAAGCGGCCGCCCGCGGTTCCGTCTTGACAGCGGCGCCGGCTCCTGTGTCGGTCACACTCGTCGAAGCTCCTGAGAAAAGCCTGGCTCGGTCAGCAAGGGCACTCCAAGCCTGTTACAGTGAAAGCAGATCGACAGTCCCCAAATCAGGTCCTTCCACCTCGGTTCTCCGGCTCCACCTCGGTCCGCGCCTTCACGCCTCCGAGTACGTATTCTGTGGGTTCAGTTTGTCCTTTTTCAACTTCACGCCATCCACCAGTTCGAAGTTGTAGTTCTCCAGGGCCGACAAGTTCCTCTCCGACATGGCGTTGTGCCAGCAGGCACAGTACAACACCACCCCGCACACGGCGCCCAGCAGCACCCCCAGGGCGCTCATGGCGATGATGGTGATGAGGATGGGGTCCAGCGTCTTCAGCACGTTGCCCGGCTTCCTGGAGATGTTCTTGTCGCCTTCTCCCTCGCCTTCGTAGCCTGGCGTGCTCCCTAGGGACAAAAATAAAAGCGGCTCTGTGAGCAGTGGGGATGGACCGGCCGCGAACACAGAGGACAATCGAGTGAGACGTGGAGCTGGTCACATGCTCCAGGCTTGCCTGTCACTCTGACACTTTGGGGAGTGGAGGTGTGGCAGGTGGGGGTGCGGAGGTGGCCAGGTCACTCAGTGTTTGGAAATGACCGATTTTGCACAAACAGGGAGGCTTGTGTTCTACTACTCTAGTTCAGAATGCCTGCATCCAGCTGCGCTAGACGTGGTCTGTGTTTAGTCCTCGGCCGGACACGTGTCATTACACTTGGCAAAATACTTAGTTGCACATTTTTTCTGGGGGTGCTGGGGGGAAAGAACTAAAGATTCCCTGCACATGTGTCTGATCCCCCCAAAACAGGAAAAAGTCAGCACTGTGGTGTTTCCACGTCGTGCACTTGCCTGCTCCATTTAAACACGTGGGAAATCATCAAATCAAACAAGTTTCCCCAAGTGTGCTGTAGTCCCCTGGAGAAGGGGAGATCTTTCAGAATGGGGGACCCTTGCGGCTGGCATGTATAAAGGGTTTTGTGGCTCACATTGAGAAGCCGTGTCCGTGTCAGGGCGCATAGGAGACATGGACTAATCAGCGCCTCAGCAGCCCTGGTAGCTTCGCTGGAGACTGTCACAGCAAGTCACGGGGGACGTGTTTTCTTTAGAGTGGAACATGAGAAATGATTAGCATGGGAGCTCTGAGCCTAATTACCTGCTACCAGAACAGGACTCGGTGTTAACGCACGACACGTTATCATTAAGTGGTGTCCACTTAATGATGTTCTGATCAACAAAGATTCCAATCAACGAAAACTAAAAATATGAGACGCAAGTCCCTAAACGGGGGACAACAAGCCTTAGGGGCATATTAATATTCTCTCCCTTGATGAAATATTGTTTTGAAGCGACTTCTAATAAAGCTGACGTCTCTGTGTGGACTTCGTAATGTGTTCATGTCTCTAACAGCAGAGCGCCATGTTTATTTGTCTGCGAGTCCACGTTGGGCCATCGAGGACCACGTTTCTAATGGTAACAGATGGTGAATGCTGACGATCTGGGCGCAGCGAGTGACGACCGATGGCGCTGGCTGGGGGAGGGGGCAGAAACTTCTGGGAATAGTGTAACAGCAGGCAGAGCCTAACTCTGATCAAAGCTCTTGTGTCTGATCTCAAAAAAGTGATAAATGAAAGCACATTTAGGAGTTAATCAGATTAGACTGAAGTCCAAGGCTATCGCCTAACTAGCTGTATCACTTAAGTTTCAGTCTTACTCTCTATGAAATGCTGATAAATATACCCCCAGAGGTACTGGGCGGGCAAGTTGGAGCATAGTAGCTCCTCAATAAATCCTTATCAACATCGTCATCATGAAACCAGGGTTCCAACAGATGGTGGTGGCTCCGGTCTCTTAATGATCCTACCTGGATATCAGCTAGGCATAAGAAATTGGATTGGTTTCAAATTACCGTGTGAAAAGTCTTCATTAGTTTTCAGTTTCCATAATTATAAAAAGAGTGCATTTCACTTGATTATCCACAATAGCAGAGCCGGGGCAGGGCAGGTCCTGGTGAGCACACATCCCTAGGCTGAGCCTCCTGTGCAGGTCAACCTGTCGTGCAGGCTCCCGGGGTCTACGGGCAGCTTAGGAAGGGCCCCGTGACAGCAGGCCGACCCACAGCATGACCCAGGGCCTCGGGCACAGGTGTTTATTTTTTAAAACTGCTTTGATATACCAGCATATTAGAGAAAAGTTTTTCCACAAACTTAACAAAATCCATAAGAAAAATAAACGAAAAAATAGGTCAACAAAACACATTTACCTGTTTCATCAGTTTTAATTTCTGTGTTCTTTTTATCCAGGTCTGCCGGTTCTGACAAGTCAAACAATATTGGAAAGATATTTGAACTGTCAACAAAGAAACAATACACGAAAACCACATAGACCGTAACACACACGCACACGGGTGTGCACACACACACACACACATGCGCGTTTCTGCTGGGCTTTCTAAAAGACTAAATGACCATCTTGAGCAACAGAGAGCTCAGGGGAGATGACTAGGAATTTGGTGACAGAAAGGGGCAATGCTGCTTTTAGGGTGTCACAGCCGGTAGCAGAGTGTGTTGTTCTAGAAGAGAAGAAGGCTGGGGAGATGTGGTTTTGGCATCTCGGGTGTGGGCAAAATCTAGAGATTAGAAACAGAAGTGGGGTTGTACCTAGGGCCACCAGGCTGTAGTTTGTAGCTTCCTAAGTTTGGTGTGTGTTAATTGGGCTTCCCAAATAGCATGACAACTCTTTAAGGCAAGAGACCATATCTCGCACATTATCAAAAATGAATGATCAGGGCATGGTGGTGCACACTTGTAAAATTGGGAGGCTGAGACAGGAGGACCACAGGTTCAAGGCCAACCTCAGCAACTCAGTGAGACCCTGTTTCAAAATTAAAAATTAATAAGGCTGGGGTTGTAGCTTGGGGGGTAGAATGCTTCTGGGTTCAATTCCCAGTACCAAAAATAAAATAAAGTAATATAAGTAAAAAAATAAAGTTCTATGGAAGAAGTGGGGTCCCAATATCTCTTATGATACCAAGTACTGGAAAGGGGAGTTTCGAGCGCCTGGTTCGCTGCTATCCCCCAGCATTTGGAATGATGTCTAGCACATGATAGGTGCTTTTAGTAACCTTTATTCCATGAGTGAATGACTAAGTTGGCACTCTCAGAACACCCACGGCTAGATGTTCGGGAATGCCTATTTGATGAATAATTTTATTCTATTTGATGAATAATTTTATTAATAAAAATTATTATTATTCTAATAATAATTTTATTAATAAAATTAATAATTTTATTAATTTTATTAATAATAATAAATTATTATTTATAATAATAATTTATACTGGTGCGGGGACGATAATAAAGTGTTCCAGTGGCAGTCCCGTTGTGGCCTTCTGAGGACAATGCCTGCCAACACCAATAGCTGAGTGGGAGAATCCCATGGGAAGAGAAGGCACACAGAATTAACCTACGTTCACTGTCGCACCGGGCAGGTTGCTTTCCACGTAGAACGTGGTCACGTAAAGCCTGGGACCTGAATCGTATTTCTCTGTTTCAGCGTGTGGCGTGTGCTTTCCCATCCGCCTAGCTCTCCCCTTGGATGGGAAAGTGATGATAGCCCTTCCACCGTGGGACTACATGAAATACACATTTTAGCTGCAGTATAGACTTGGGCACGGGTCGTCTGTAAAGTAGCTACAACTGAAATATGAAGCTGTATCGTTCTAGGGAAGATTTGCTAAGTAGTGTGGCATTAAACAGATTTCCTCACATAAAATGAAAAGCAGACCTTTATTCACTGTTCTTTTTTTTTCTCCCAATTTCTTCAATGGACCCTATCAAATTATTGCTACTTTAGAGATTATGCATATTCACTATATTGTATAATAAAAGCTTTGTGAGTTGCTGAAATGACCCCAAACCCATTACAGCCAACAGGCCTCCTTTGTCTTAAACTTGCCCAATAGGCTTATTCCATTTCGTTATAATTAACATCCTATTATGTAATGATATATAACAAAAGTTTAAGTGTAGCAAATGGAGCTTAAGACTAATTACTGTGCTATTACATTGCCATTAGCAATGCTATTTGTAATTATATATCAAGAACTAGGGAATATGAATTGGTTTTCTATGTCAGATTTCATCCATATAGTACCAGACCCATAAAGACCGACTCCAAAATACTAGGCAAAGTGTCTGAATTGCATTTATCCTTTAAGTCATTTCGGCCCTCTTTAGAGTCAGAAGCATCTACTTATGTGCAATAAAGCAAAGGATGTTGGTTTCTGTGATTCATTAACAATGTGATCTTAATTAAATTCGCCGTGATCAAAATTTGCGAAGGCCTGCTGTTTTGTTTATGCACTCAGATATTTGGAATTATCCAGATGTCTAAGATTTTCACTCTTCGTCAAAATGTTTTGGTACGCCATATATAGCTTGCAAGATGAGTCTTTACGCTGTTTGGATTCCACAATATTTATGAAGTTTTGAAGCCACCGATCAGACATTCCAAATGGACTAGGCTAGGTAAGAGGGTAGTATAAGGTAAACTGGCCTGATTTTATGCCCGCTGCACTAGGATATGCATCTCATACGATGTGCCTAGAGCCCAGACTGAAATTTAGGGGCTTAGTGAGCAAGACAAAGACCATCAATGGCACGTTCCCCATTGGTCTCTGGGCCAATCTCACACTTACTTGCACAGTCCTCTTGTGGAATGTGGTTATTGATACTAATGTCGTCCACGGCAATCCCACCGAGGTTTCCTTTTCCGATTTCACCCTCAAAAATCACCTAGGAAAATGAGATCATTTTCACAGTATTTAGATGCTCGTCGCCCATAGCAGCGTTTACAAATGCTCGTCCAGCCGAAGCTCTGGCACATAAATTAAATGCGTGAGATTTAGCATAACACACACTCAGCTCATCAATCCCTATCACCTGCCCAGCGGAGGCAGAGAAGTTCTCTTCACATTCTATTTCTATGATACAAACTTTAAAATGGGGAAAAAGCAGCACAGAAAAAGGAACAATATCTTGTAACAGCTCCAAAATAGATGACAAAGAAGCGCTGTCTTTTGCGGCAAATTGGTTCTAGTCCTATAATGTAGGAGGCCATGAAATATGCCAGGGAGATGTTCATCATAGCAGAGAGAGCTCAGATTTGGGGAATACTTGAAATGATTTTGGGGAGAATCCCTGCATCTCATTTGCATGCCTTTCCACACAGCACCCCAGGGTTCCGGAAGCCTCTGCCTTTCCCAGCCTAGGAGGTGTCTTACCTGATAAAGTTTCAGAGACTTGTGGAGCAAGACACGCCCTTCCTTCCAGTTGTCTCCTTGGTGCCCGATGACCATCCAGACCAGCTGGTCATACTCCTCTGGCTTCTGGTAGCGCAGTTTGACCCTCAGCGTGCCCACGTGGGACCCAGACATGTGATACCAGAAGGTCATGCAGTGCGCGGAGTTCTGGGAATAGACCACGGGGCTCACCAGGCGGGCCACTTTGCCCTTCTGATTCTCGTCAGCTTGGGAATAGATGAAGTTCCCATCTCCTGCTGTGACAAAAAGCTGTGTTAGGGAGAGTGGCTGAGGACAGGGCTCTTATGTCTCTTTCAAGTGCCGCCAATCAAAAGATTTCTCCTGAGCTGAGCATCAAGAGTCAGAGAAGCAGTGGGAAGGAAATACCGGAGCAGTGTGCAGAGTTACAGGCACCTAAGGCTCTACTGCAGGCCTCTGTGTGTTAGTCACCCTTTGCTTTGCTGCGACTGAAATACCTGACATGAACAACTTAGAGGAGGAAAGATTTATTTAGCTCAGGGTTTCAAAGGGTCAGTCCATAGTTAACCAACTCCAAGGCAGAAACGTCATGGCGGCATGGCATGGCGGAGGAAAACTGCTCAGGGAAGCCAGGATGTAGGGGGGAAGGGACCAGGGACAGATAGAGTCCCCAAGGCCACGCCCCAGTGATGCACCTCCTCCAGCCACACCCTACCGCCTACGGTTACCATCCCGTAAGTCTATTCAAGTGATTAATCCATCAGTGGGTTTTTCCACTGATAAGACTGGAGTCCTGACCCCATTATTTCACCTCTCAGTATTGTTGTGTTGCCAACACAGGAGCTTTTCTGGAGGACACCCCATCTCCAAACCGTGACACTCTGTGCGTCGACATCTGATTGAGGAGGCTGCAAAGCAGCAACTCATTGAGATCCTACCAGTGGGGAATAAGCGGTTATATAGACACCAGCCAGGACTCCAACTGGCCTTGGTACCACTGCGGGCCGACTGGAAGCCCAGTCTGTACCCAGACTTCATAGAAAGTGTGTGACGGTCTAAGAAAATCTATCCTGATGTGACTTTAAACTTGCTTTGGCTACACCCACGTGGACACAGACATTGAATGGACTAGTTTAGATGTCTTCTTATCATCAGCTGAACAAAGGAACTTCTGGTTACTACCATTGACAATTATAAAGCTGCAGTTTTCCCAATAATCTAGGTATTTTTTTTTTTTGTATTGAGGATCGAACCTTGAATCTAGGGGCATTCTACCTCGAAGCTACACCCTAGCCCTCTTTATTTTTAAATTTTGAAACAGGGTTTTGCTAAGTTGTTGAGGGCCTCAGTAAGTTGCTGAGGCTGGCCTCAAACCTGCAATCCTCCTGTCTCAGCCTCCCAAGTGCTGGGATTACAGGTGTGCACCACCACATCCAGCTAGGAATCTTTCTTTCTCTCTTCTTTAGGAATTCAGTTTATTTTTCCATAGTTTGCATTAGTGGCCTATGACTTGCTTAAACACGCCGAAAGCCTGATTCTCCACTGCATGTCCAGCTTCTATCTGATGTGCGTCTGATCCAAGGAGAGGCAAAGTTGTAATTTTGAGGCTCATTAGAACGTGGGACTTTGGCAACGTCGACACTTGCAGAGCCGCGAGGCTGGGCTCTTGGCTTTGCTTTTAATTACCCCCAGTGGGAACATTTCCTCCTGCCACCACCTGGTCTAAACACAACTCAGGTTTCACCATTTGCTCTGCAAATAGAAAGCAGCGCTCTGATGCCCGACCTGATGTAAGAGTGAAGGGCGCTCGGGCCTCAGTGGGCAGCGGGCTCTTTCGTGTGCTGCCCAGGAGGCGACACAGCTGTAAGGCGCTTTCTCGCTGTGCGTAGTGGGCACATCTATCAGATCCCCTTTTTAACGGTGTCTGGGTGGAAGTGGACATTAGCTGGCCACTCTCTGCCCTCACCTGGCTGCCTGCGTGAGCTCCTCCCAATACCCTCTTACTAAAACCGATGGGTGGAATGACAAGACCGGGTGTAAATAAGCCAAGTTCCAACAGTACGTATGACAGTAGAGGACATCTCTCTACCTCTCTGCCCTTGTGGAGTGGCCCCTGGGTCCCAGCAGACTCGGGCACTCCTGGGATTTCTTTTGTTGGACTATTTTATCAAGTTGTGGCCACCTGCCCGTGGACTGTGTGGTTGCAATGAGACAAGGGGCAGATCACTCTACGAGGATGGATGGGAAAAAACACACCTGTCCTGCCTCAGTCCCCCGCCCCCCGATCTTGTGGAAAGCCACTGAAGTTGGCAATGTTGCCATGTTTACGGAGCCCGCTTATGAGTCTGTTTATTGATATTTGCTTAGGCTAGCCAGAGAACAGGTGGTAGAAGGAAGAAGAGAACTGCATGCAAGTGGAGAACTGATGCCTGGAAGTGCCTCAGCCCCTCTCCGCTGCCATCTTGGTCCTTTATTTTATTTAATTGTGGTACTGGGGGCCGAACTCAGGGGCCTTCTACCTCTGAGCTACATCCCAGCCCTACTTATTTTTTATTTTGAAACAGGGTCTCGCTAAGTCGCTAAGGCTGGCCTTGAATCTGGGATCCTCGTCTCAGCCTCCCCAGTACTGGGATTACCGGCATGCGCCACCACCCCTGGTTCTCTGTGGTCCTTTAAAAATGTATTCATGTCACTCCTCTGCTGAAAGGTCTTCAGTGGCTCTCAGCCCATCTAAACTCCTCAACAGCACATACACCCTGTCACGAAGCCAACTGCACCACAGGAAGCAGCCCTCCCTGTCTGCAACCTGCTAAGACGAGCCTGGCATATGGGTCTCTGAGACAGGACCTCTTTTTTTTCTTTTCTTTTCTTTTTTTTTTTTTGGTGCTGGGGATTGAACCCTGGGGCATTCTACATCTGAGCTACACCCCCAGCCCTTTTTAAAAAATTTTTTAGTTTGAAGCAGAGTCTCACCAAGTTACCATGCATTGGCGTTGAACCTGCAATCCTCCTGCCTCAGCCTCCCAAGTACTGGGATGACAGGCTGTGAGACAGGACCTTCTTCTCTGACCCCTTCCTTGTGACCTTTTGCTAGGGCTCCCCACCTTTGCCATTGGCAGAGGTAATGTAAGCCATCTAGAGATGATTTCAAGCATAGATTCCCAATTCTTGGATCCCACGCCCCAGAGGGGTGGCGATGCTGGAAGGATCCAGAAGGGTGGTAGTAGCCTTGGGTGCGATTTGGGGGGGGCATTGAATAGAAATAATGGGACAGTGGAAATGTCCAGTAATTTTTTTTGAAAAGGGTCTGGTAAGCCATTAAATTTGGGAGTCTATGAAAGTATACAGGGGGTTGTGGGTAATGCAATACTACGCCATTTTACAGAAGGAACACCAGCATTAGTAGATTTGGGGGTCCTGAGCTGGACGTGGTGGCGCACGCTTGTAATCCCAGTACTTGGGAGGCTGAGATAGGAGGATCAGGGTTCACGGTCAGCCTCAGCTACTTAGTGAGGCCCTCCGCAACTTAGTGAGACCCTGTTTCAAAATAAAGAATAAAAAATAGGGCTGGGGGTATAGCCCGGAGGTAGAATGCCCCTGGGTTCAATCCCCAGTGCTGAAAAAAAAGGTTTGGGGGTCCTGGAACCAATCCCCCGTGAGTTCAGAGGGACCCATGACCGTATCTGCATATAACCCGCACACAGCCCCACACAGCATCTGCCATGTAAGAGAGCTATTCAAATAACTCAGTGAACTAGGGAAACAGGCTAGATTTCAGGAATCTTCTGGAAGGAAGCACCTAGTTTTGTTCTTAGAGGTCAAATACGGAAAACTAGGTGGGATTCTTTTAAGTTCACAATTGGGCATTTTACCTAACCAGTAGGAATTAAAAAAAAGTCCAATTTGCAAAGTTGCAAGCAATATTATTTTAAAAAGTCATTTATCAGCCAATGTCCATCTGCGTGAACGTGAGCTCTTTTTACCTAGTTCTTTTTTTTCCCCTTGTTAACAAGTTCCTGCCTTTCAGACATCAGGCTCGCCACCTCCCTGGGATCACTGCGTTTCTTGGGTTGCAGGACCCTCTTGCTCCGCAGAGCAGAGCCTGCAAGCAAGGCTGGGCGGCTGGGAGAACAAAGGCGTCAGGTCCTGCCGTAACAATCGCGCTTCTCCGCTGTCTGTCTCCTCCTCTGCTCCAGCACATCCAGCGCTGATATTTTCCCTTTCGGGGGGTTTTATCGCCGCGCTGGGGCAGGAACTCTGTCTTCATTTTCTCAATTAGCATGCTACTTCTGCAAGCCTTTTAGCTTCTTGTCTCTGGCTAACGCAGCTTTTAACCTCCGTGGAATGTCAGATCTGACTGAGCCATTCCCCTTCACTTTGCATCCATTTTTCCACCATTACTGCCTGCATGTCAGCTAATTGCATTTCGTTAATTTGATGCCATTTATATGTGCAGTGCCATTTGCAGTCAAAGTATTTTAAGTTTTCTAAAACTGCTTGTCTTGAGCCTCAATGGGAAGTGTCTCTGAATTGAAGGGGTCCAATTTTATCCAATTTCCCTGTCATTCCCACTAGCTAGTCGTGGTGCCAGGAGGCCTGTTCAACCCATCACTGAAGGAATAAAGAGAACAGCGAAATGAGACAGCACGGAGTCCCCTCTGCCCAGGCCCAGCCCCCAGGCCCAGGCGTCCACAGCACGGTGTGGGGAGAACTCAGTGAGATTTCCCAGCATCCCCCGCTGCCCCTCTGGGTACCTTGAGGGAAACCACTATGCGAGTGAGCAGCTTTCTGTATCACAGAGTCAAGTAGGGGTGTGTGGGCTGGGTGTGTTTGTGTAAGTGTGCATGTGTGTGTGCGCACACGCGCATCTGACTTTCTGCAGACATTGCTGGTTCTTTATAGGGGACCTCAAGATGGGTGATGAAATGACTAGAAGAAAGACAGGATGTGGGTGCATAAAGGAGTTCGCTGGGGACCTGGCAGCTCCCTCTGCCCCCAACTCATTCCTCTCTGGCTAATTCATCTCAGGAAAGAAACGAGGCAGGAGGTGGGATAGGGCCAGGTGATGTTTCTACCTGCGCAGAGGAAAATGGGCTAGATTTCAATCTATCCCTAAAGAATAAGAATCTCACCCTACCTTGTTCCATCTCGACTTCAGGGACACAGAGAGCAAGCAGTAGGCTTTTTGTTTCTTTAGTTGTAAGATTAAAGCAATGGCATAAGGTAACGTAAATTAATACAGAGTCAGAGAGAAGATTGCTATGATATGATCATTGTTGAAGCAGGGTTATGGCAGGTAGTGTTCATTATTGTTTCTTTTTCTACTATTGCATATGTTTAAAATTGTTCTTAATAAAAAAAGTTCAGAAAGCTGGGCATGATGGCTCATGCCTGTCATCCCCCTATTTGGGAGGCTGAGACAGGAGGATGGCAGGTTCGAGGCCAGCTTCAGCAACTCAGCAAGACCCTCAGCAACTTAATGTGACCTTGTTTCCAAAAACAAAACAAAACAAAACAAAATAGGGCTACAGATAAAGCTCGGATGTAGAGTGCTCTTAGGTTCAATCCCCAGTACAAAAAAGAAAAGAAAAGAAAAGAAGAAAGTAAAAAATGAGAATGAATTCACCATCTGGGCCCAGTTTGCTGTTCTTCTGGGAGGCTAACAGGTGGCCAGACCCCACTAGATCACCATCCCTTGCCCTATGCTTAGCTCTGCCAGGGAAAGAGACCAGCTTCATCCCAGAAAATGAAAGCATTAGCAAATTCCTGGAGCATTTGCTAAGGCCCCTACACCCACAGGCACCAGAGACCCTCGGCAGCCACGCCCACTCTGATGGAAGAGGCTCCGCCCAGCCCCGGCCGCAGTGCCCGCCCCGTTACCTGTGTGGTCTTGAATGGGCCCCGTTTTGCTGGTGAGGACGCTCCACTTGAGCTGCACCTGACTGTCATGTTCCCAGTGACAGAAGGTCTTGTGAGAGCCCCAGCCAAACTCGCAGTTGAAACCATATGTTGGAAACTCTTCAGTGGGTGGGAAGGAAAAACAGAGACAAGCAGAGGAAGACAAATTTAATCACACGGGGTCAGAAAGGCCTTTAATATGTTCATGAACAGCCTGTTTTTTTTTTTTTATAACTTCAAGTCTGTTGGAAAATTCTGGGAAAGCAGCAAATTCCAGAATTACCAAGAAACCAATTGATGTATGGAGATGTCAAAATGTTTGCAAAATCACATTTGGTATTATTATGATTTTTTTATCCAGCTTTAAAAAGATTATGGACTGCCTGTCAGATTGGGTTTACATAAAATTTCCAGAAAGGCGGCTTTCCAAGGCACATCTATTACATCTGCAGCAGTTGTTATTTCCGTGATATTTAACACGAAATCTACTCTGTTCTTGAGGATGAGTCATATGAATTGATATCCATCAATGAAAAGAATCTTACTGGAGGTTGACCCTGAACCTCAACAGTGTAGACACGAGGCCTGGGGGAAGGCTCAGCCTGGGGGCTCTCTCGATTCTCAATAACGCCCCCGCTGATGCGAGGTCTTCAGTGTCAGGGTCAAAATCTCAGAAGCATTTTCTCAAGACTATTTTTTTTTTTTTTTTGCTGCTCTCTATCAGGTCAATTAACTTAAGAATAAGTTTCTGCTTTTTTGAGTGAATTTCTAAATTTGCATATAAATTGTTCGCTCCACTTAAAACCCCAATGCAAGGTCGTGTAAAGCCAAAGCCCATTAAAATAGCCACCCATTTTAATATATTTTTTTAAGCTTTAAAATGGTTCCTTTGGAAGCTGAAAAGAAAGCATGAATAGATTTGCAAGAACGAAGTGACCTGTGGGTCCTAGGCGGGGAGGGGCTATCTCACTATGGTTGTGTGTTGTGAAGACTTATGGCCTTATGATTATTATTATTATTTTTAATTCAGCCCCCTTTTAGAAAGGAGCTTGACTTTTTAAGTATGGAAAAAATGAAATCGTTGTTACTGAGAATTTGTTTTTGACAAAAGTAAGCTAACAGTGCCATATGTAATGTAACACATTATATATTATGTATGTGTATATGGGGGGGGTCCTGAGGATTCCATTCGATCTTTGAGTTACCTCAGCCCTTTTTATTTTGAAACAGGATCTTGCTATGTTGCTGAGGGTCTCATTAAGTTGCCGAGGCTGGCCTTGAACCTGCGATCCTGTCTCAGCCTCCCAAGTACTGGGAAGGCAGGCGTGCACCACCGCACCCAACAACAGTAAAAATAATTCTAGAGATGATATTCTCATGTTTCTCGGGTCCCACTTCTGCTCGCAAATAAAGTGGAGCACACAGGGCCTTTGTTCCTCTAATGAAGGAGGAGGGGCTTTGCTTCTCTTGGGTTTAGGCATTCCACAAGATGGCAGCATTGAAACGGACAGAGATGAGGGTGCCTGGTCAATTGAACTTAAGCCTCAAAAGAATTGCTCCATACAATAAAGGAAGACTGGTATTATGTGTGGCCTTAGGGTCAGGCTGAGACCAGATCTCATTTAGAGCTTTTCTTCGACTTGCCTGAGTGTTTAACACAAAGTATCTCGCTTTCTCCTCTGTGCCTGGTCTCCCGTCCCCTTCCCTGGCTTTAGCGATGGCTGGGGGAATTTTAATGGAACGATGTATTGAACAGATAAGGACAATTTACTCCACATTTTTGGTTTCCAAGGAACTCTTTTTGAGCTGCCAGTGTCAACGTTTGGAAGGAAACTATCCTATGAAGAGTCAAAAGTGAGCCAGATGGATTCTCCCAATTATCATGCGACCCCGGAAGGGTAGACAGAGCCGGTTTGGAAAAGTGCAGTGATTTTGTGGTGGATTTCCTAAAAGCGCGCTAGGTTAGTGCAACGGGGCTGTGTTGAACAGCTGTGGGGTCACTGGAGAGGTGTACTTCATGTCTAGTCCATCGTGACCTTGAAACTGACCACGCGATGGTGGAACAAGATGGAACTGTGGAGAAGAAACAGTCAACTCAACAGCGACTGAATGAGCGAGCTCAGATGTCGCCGTCCACGGCCCTGGAAGGCGCTGTCGCACAATCTCATGTTAGAAATTGCAAAGACCGGAACATGTTTCTGTGCATGATATTTTGGTATTTCTCCTGAAATGTACCTTAGGAAGCCTGTACACACAGGAGGGTAGAAAGCCATTAGGGCACACACATTTCTGGTTCTGTCTGCCCTGATAATACATAAAATTTCCTCTGTAGCACGGATAAATCACGTCATCCGTTGTTTTGGCTACTACTATTCTGATGATATGAAGTACATGAACATGGATATTTTTGGAATGACCAGAGCCACGGGACGGCCTCCCCTCAAAGATACTTCTGGGGTTTCTGCTCCAGTGAGGTCTACCTTGTCTTCCAGCGGCCTTTCCCAGCCTGTGCAGTTAACTAGGAAAAGGGCTCTAACTTTTTATATTTCATTGCTTTTTTATCTTCTTGTCTCACCCATATATATCTCACGGCCATCTTGTTTACTTAACAGAAATGTTATGAAATCAGTGTGTTTGGGTGGGGGAGGGTGGAGGAGTACGAGCTCTGCGTTGACAATTCAAGTCTGGGTAGGAAGGTAGTTAAGCGCACAAAGCACCCATCAACATTTATAGAAAGGAAAAAGAAAGCCAGAGAGGGAGGAAGAGAAAAGGCCGGAAGGAGGGAAGAGAATGGGGGAGAAAGGAAGAGGAAAAAAGGCCAAAGGTTGTAGGAAATAAACATATAGGACTATTGACCTTTAAGTTTCCAGAATATTACCCAGGCCCTGTAGCTGCGCACAGTCCTCATTAAATTCAACGGGAATAATCTGGTTAAATCCCTTCTTGACTCTTAAAAATAGCAGGAAACAATATTCTGAACTTAAAACAAATTTATAGCCTCCGCGAGCGAGTGCCAGCTGTGCTGGCTGAGCCCATCTCGCCGCCGCTGAGTCGTTAGCGCCGTCTGCGCACAGGGACTGAATTTCCAGATCTGGGACTCAAAGCTCCTACGGAGTATTTTCACTGCCCTTTCAATCTGAATGAGCGGAGGTGCCGAGGCCCGTGCAATCACAGGTGACCAGCACCCGGCGAGCCACAGGGAGGTGGGCAGACTCTCCCCAGAGACAGCGGTCCCGAGGACACAGGGGCTCATCATGTTCTGCAGGGACCTCAGCAGTACTGCACCTGACTACAACCCAGGGGTATATGAATATCATGTGCCCACTGAGTTTATCATATTGATGAGAATCCTCAAAATGAAATCGTACGAGTCTGGAATGGCCCTGGCAAAATCGAGTTAGGAGGAAAGCTGAGGGGTGTGATCTATCACCGCTTCTGAAGCTGTCCGAGGACTCTGAAGCTTGCAGAACAAAGCAGGGCAAGGGATTGGGTAGGGCGCCTGATCGCTGGGTGAACACCCTGAGTTAGCAAGAGGCAGACCAGACTCCCGACATGCTCCATCCCTGTGAACCATCTAGTTTAGCCAGAGGCCAAATGAGCAGAGCTCCTCCAAGGAGGGTCGGACAGCTCACTGCCCACCAGTGAAGACGTGCAGACCAGAGTCTTAACTCGAGACAACAGAAAAAGCTGGGCATGGTGGTACACACTGGTAATCCCAGTACTTGGGAGGCTGACACAGGAGGATCATAGGTTCAAGGCCAGCCCTAGCAACTCAGTGAGGTCCCTTAGCAACTTAGTTGAGACCCTGTTTCAAAATAAAAAATAAAATAGGGCTGGGGGTGTAGCTCAGAGGTAGAGCGCCTCTGGGTTCAACCAAAAAAACGAAAAAAAAAAAAAGACAATGGAAAAGCAGGAAACCGAGTCCCTTTGTAAAGAGCTGTGACTGTGACATTCCAGGCAGATCAGACTGCCCCTATCAGTACGCCACGTGACCTGAGTGGCCTTGTTCAGGGGTGGCGGCAATGGGTCTCTGGGGTTCCGCTCGGCACACCTGCCCTGCGAGGGGACCCACTGGCCCCCTCTGTGAAGCCATCCCATGGACCACCCTGAGGTCATGCACAGTCAGACCCGGTGCCCAGACCACCCCTGCTCGGCCGGTGTAGACCCTCCACATGAGGGAGGGTTCCGGTTTCAGAACCTGATGTCCATTTCCATATCCCCCACAGCGGCTGTCCACTCCCTTCGTTTAACACGATCCCTTGCTCTTTCAACAGGCAAGAAGAACAGATACCAGAGCAGACACATGAGGGGCCACTGCAGAGTGGCTATCGTGACCGCTCTGGCAAGAGAAGAAACTACAACAACAATTAAAATGTGCGTGACATCGTCAGAGCTTCATTCAGTCGCCCTGTCTCTATTCTTGATCCCAGAGCCAACTGGAGTTACCATCCTTTCTCCCCAGCAAGCCATGCTGGGGATGGAGAAGCTCCTGGGATAGCAGGAAGCCAGCGACAGGCCGGGCTTCCCTCCTAAGGCCGCTCCAGCTACCCCGCCTGCGCAATCCCTGAAGGCCGCATTTCATAACTTGAAAGGACCAGAATTCAGGTGCATTTCCTTCTGCTTCCCCTGTGGGTGTCTGGGTGGCGTTGGAGCTGTGGAGCGGCAGGAATTTTGTCAACCTGAGCACACCACAGGAAACTTGGGGTTAATTCCAACGGAAAGAGAAGTTTCTTTGGCTGTTTAATCAGGCCAAGAGTGGCAGCGTCTTTTAAGGAAGCATACTAATTAGAGCGGTCCTTTCTCCTCTCGGCCTCGCTGGGTCGTGTCAGACTGTTGAGGAAACATTGATACACGCCACACGCCCCATTAATAAATGACTATGGAGGCCAAGGCCGACTGAGCCTCCATAAAGGAAATGGAAGATGCTGGAACAGTGACCTGTTCACCTTGCTCTAATGATTAACTTGAAAGTATTTAAAACCTCTGATTGCTTATACAGCCCGTTTCCCTTCTTGTGTGCCCGTGGGGAAGAATGTCACAGAATACTAACAAAAAACAAAGGCGGCCTCCAGGAAGCCCGTGGGAGCCGCTGCCAGGGCTTTAAAAGTCGTAGACTTCTCTAAGAATCAAAACACAGGGGGGCTGGTCCCGCGGGCGCCCCCTCCCCACGCACCATTATAAACTCTAGTTTCCTGGACCCCGGCGGGGCACACCCACTGGAAAAAAAAATGACAAACTCCATTGCCCAGAACCGACAAACTTTGTCTCCGTTTTGCAGAATTGTGATGTAAATAAATAGTCGGGTTGCTTTGGTGAGGTTTCCTTCTCCTGGGAGTCTGTGTGTCCCACCTGAGCTGGGATTGCATGTCGCTCAGCCTGAGCCTGTGCCCGACAGCTGCGAGTGTCCCCATTTGGCCATTACTGATGGGGAGGAAACCCTTACTCTCTGCCACACGTACACGTGGACGAAAGCAAGGTGGCAGTTACTGCTCAGGCTTGGGGACCCTCTCTCTTTCTAGAACTTTCTAGAACTTTCAGGGACACCGAAGACGTGGAGCACAGCCATCGGCTGTTTTGGAGGGTGCGGGGAAGGGCGTATGGCGTCTACTGCCTTTTATCTTTCATTCATACCTGATTGTATGGTGCTGTCGATGACCGTCGGCTTCTCCGTGGTCAACACGGTGGTACCGCCTGAAAAACAAAAGCGGTAAAGTGCAAATTGAAGAAAATGGAAGACAGCTGGCAGTCACGTTGCGTGCTTACATAAGTCTATTAAAGGCGAGCATTTTCCAGAGGAAATCCTTCCTTTAATTCCCGCTTAACAATGGTTCAAACAACATTACATTTTACCGGACACATTTGTGTTTCAAAAATATTTCGCTAAGCTGGGCATAGTGGTGCATGCTTGTAATCCCAGTACTTTGGAGGCTGAGAAAGGAGGATAGCAGGTTTAAGGACAGCCTCAGCAAGTAGTAAGACTCTCATCAACCAAATGAGACTGTTTCAAAATAAAAATAAAACAGAGCTGGGGGTGTAACTTGGAGGTAGAATGCCTTGGGTTCGAACCCCAGTACTGCCAAAAAAATTTTTTTTTTTTTTTGCTCAGCGACTTAGCCAGACCCTCAGCAAGTTAGCAAGACTCTGTTTCAAAATTAAAAATAATAAAAAGAGCTAGGGGTGGAGCTTAGTGGTAGAACATCCCTGGGTTCAAACCCCAAGTACCATAAAAATTTTGCTAAATCAACAAATTAACATTGTCTATATTTATGGTGTATATCATGATGTTTTGATATATATATATACACACATACACATATATACACATATTTACATATACATTGTGGAATGACTAAATTGGGCTAATTAACATAGACATTACCACACATACCTATCATTCTTTTGTGGTGACACATAAAATCTACTATCTAGCAATTTCCAAGTATGTAATATATACTAACACACTGCTTTTTTGGTACTGGGGATTGGACCCAGGGGCATTTTCCGAGTTTCACCCCCAGCCCTTGTTTCTTATTTTTAATTTTGAAACCGGGCCTTGCGAAGTTGCTGAGGCTGGCGCCAACCTGTCATCTCCCGTCTCAGCTCCCAAGCGCTGGGATGACAGGCACTGCTTTAAGGGGAAGCATGGGGGGCTGGAAACTTCGTTCCAATGGCGTTCACCGGCTCCAGGATGAAGCAAGGCCCACAACCGCGACAGGGAAAGGCCAGGGCCTCCGCGTGTCCTCCACGGCTTGCTATTAAACTTGACCTAAACTCCCAAGTGTCACATAGTTCCCAAGGTTTCAGATGTGGGCCTTTGGGGCGCTGCAAGGCCAGTCCCCACAACCTATTTAGAAACCAAAGGTTTCCAATGGAAGGCAGTGGCTCCTCTCGTTTCCCCTCCCTCTCTCCTCCCCTCCCTCCTTTTCTGCTGCTGTAACTGTTTATTTTTCCCAAGGAAAAATATTCCACCCCGTGTGAGGTTTGGAGCAGCTCCAGGAGGCAGTGGAGAGGGGACGGGGTAAACCTTTCTTCCCAGTCCCAAGGAACCAGAGACTTGAACAAACACTACCCTGAGCTTTTGCCTCTTCAGTCAGCTTGGGACTGCTTTGGAAGGCCTGATCAGGGGCCAGGATGCCGTCTTATTGAGACTCAACTGTCCCTTCTCTTGTATTTTAGCTCTCTCATTTCCCACTCTTCATCCTTGTACTTCTGTTTTGTGGTACTTTTTGATAGCCCCAGGGGGGTTCTACCTCTGAGCTACACTCCCAGCCCTTTTTATTTATTTTTAAATTTTTATTTGTTTATTTGGGGTACTGGGGATTGAGCCCAGGGGCATTCTAACTCTGAGCTACACTCCCATTTCTATTTTATTTCTTTATTTTGAGACAGGGTTCTTCGAAGTTGTGGAGGATCTTGCTAAGTTGCTGAGGTTGGCCGCGAATCTGCGATCCTCCAGTCTCAGCCTCCCAAGTAATGGGATGACAGGCTAAAACTTCTGTTTTAAAGTAGCGTTCTTCAACTTGCCCGACCATGAGAGTGACCTTGACCACTTGTTTAAATTGCAGTTTCTTCTCCACCCATCACCCACCCTACCCAGATGGTCCAGGGGAAGCCCTTGAAATCTGTATTTTTTTTTTTTCTGGCTGCGGTACCGGGGATTGAACCCAGGGGCATTCTACCACCGAGCTACACCCCCAGCCCTATTTTTTATTCTTTATTTTGAAACAGGGTCTCACTAAGTTGCAGAGGGCCTCACTAAGTAGCCGAGGCTGGCCGTGAACCCGGATCCTCCTGTCTCAGCCTCCCAAGTACTGGGATTACAAGTGTGCGCCACCACGCCCGGCTGAAATCTGTCTTTTTCAAAGCTTCTTGGATTTGTCTTATTGGCCATTCAATGTGGGAAGCAGTGGTTTGCTTTTTTATTATTTAGAGGCGTCTGGAAGCTGTTTCTTTTTAAGTGTATCAGCCATGCAGAGTGTGGCAGAAGAAACCTATCTTTTGTCCCCAAAGATAAAGTCTGGGCCAATGCAGGGTAAGGGCCGGAGGTGGGCCCGAGATTCATCAGGAGGCGTTTTGGAGATAACTAAGATGCTGTAACTGTGCATCCTCCAACAGTGTGGTTCAGTAAAGACTTGTGGTGAGCTTCATTCAGGCCAGGCCTCTCCTGCGGCATCCGCAGATCAGAAATCATGTTATATACGCTGATACCACGAACCAGAGAGCTGTAAAACTGCGCTCTGGGAATGCGCTCGAGATCTCTAAGCTAATCAACTGCAGCAGCAAGTGAGGCAGCCCAGCTCTCCCAGTAACGATGCCGCTGGCACGCGTGCGTGGTCACACACGTGTGTGGCCTCGATCAGGCAGGCACTAAGGAGAGGGGATTATATATATTATGGGTTAAGAAGGTGAATCTGTAATGGCAGTCTTGGAGGGAGGCCAGAATACATTAGCATTCTGTTCCCAGTGGTCTTGGAGGACGAAGATTCAAGGTGAAAATTCACTTTTTATATCCGATATGCATTATCAGTTTTGTTATAGGTGGGGAGCCAAATTCCACTGTTGGGTACACATTCGGCTCCAATGTCGCCTCCTGGTCCTTTGAAGCCAATTGTGTTATCTAATGACTTCAAAGGCATTTGCAAATGAGTAACTTCAGGGGCGAATTTTCACCTTGGCAAGCATGGGAGAGCGAGCTGGCGCCTCATTTCCACACCCGGGCTCAGCTCACCCAGAATTCAGTGCTGCTCAGAAGTAACCAGCATTTTGTTTTCTCCCCCATAGACAAAGAAGTCATCCCAGGAGAAGAAATTAAACAGATACCAGACCGTCGACCCCAATTCCTGGTCCCCACCTTTTGGGGTTAAAGCGTGAATGCTCTTGGTTTGGTTTGATTACCCCCCCCTCCAGCCCCAGCCCCGGCAGTCGAGCCTGTGACCATGAGCAGAAAGGATGCCCCGAGGTGTGTGAGCAGAGGAGGTGCAGTTTTAAGATGAAAAGCAGTACTTGGGTTAGGTGAGGTTTCGCTCCTTACAAACAATTTCATATGAACACAGCTCTTTCCAGAAAAGAATAATGCATAGCTTCATAAAGCAAAATATGTTAAAAATGGAAAAACTGATTTTAATGTATTAATGAATATGAGTTATGAGAATATCTCTTAAAATCACCTTCTCTTTTGTGTGTGTGTGTGTGTTACTGGGGATTGAACCCAGGGGCATTCTACCTCTGAGCTATACCCTCAGCCCTGTTTAATTTTTTTATTTTGAAACAGGGTCTTACGAAGTTGCTGAGGGTCTCACTAAGTTGCTGAAGCTGTCCTTGAACCTGCGATCCTCCTGTCTCAGTATTGGGACAGGTCCTCCCAAGTATTGGGATTACAGGTGTGCGCCACCATGCCTGCTAAGATCACCTCGTCTTGATGGGGGTGCGGGGTGGGCGTTATCAACACCCTCAGAGCTCCTTAATGTTTCCATGTATTTATAGAATTGTTGAGACAGATGTACTTCCCTGAGAAAATAACTTTTTTTCCCTTTTTGCCGTGGTAGCATGTAAAAATTTAGGATGGAATTTTTTCTCTCTCTCTACTCAAGAAATGGCTCTAAACACTGTAGGTAAAGCGAAACCCTGTACTTTGAAAGAGTTGGCAGAGTTCCCACTATAAATGACCCATTTTCTGCGGTTTGTGACTCTCCTCCATACACGATTTGCTCCAGGCTAACATACTTGCCCTATTTCATTCAAAGCCTTCAGTTTCAATTGATTCAGTTATGAACTAATGCAAAAAAAAAAAAGAGAGAGAGAAGGTCGTTTGTTCTGATATGAGTGCTAAATCTGAGTCTTTGTTTCTAATCAATATTAACCGACCACTTTAGGGTTTATAAAGAAAGGAAGCCCCTCACAACAGGGCAATTGAAAAGGGCAGACTGCGGTGCTGCATCCCTGGTCTCTGTGAGGAATTTCTCTACGGATGTGTGATGGGGTCCACAAAATCCTGCCGTTTGCGGCAGAGTGTTTACAGGCAACCCTGGAAAGGTTCCTTAGGACCTGGTCCTGTTTTTTATATCAATGGTAGGGTTCTCAACTTGAACTTGACATCTTACATGGGAAATGCCACTGCATTAATTACTTTTGGTGGCTTGTGGTTACTTCTAGATGAGATTTTCATTCGAAAGCCCATAACAACGTAATGCTTATTGGTTATATGAATGTAAGTGATTATCGACATTTGGAGGGACACGGTTTCAGGAGGTGGGATTAAAATGTAAACGGTTCATGGTGTACTAAATTTCTGGGTTCGATTTTTTTTTAACCCTTTATTCCATCTCAGGGTGGAACTCTCTCCTTCAGAGGAGAGCTTTTGAAGTAATTGGAAATGAACTGTGGGCCATTTCCTGCTGCATTTCGCACACACACATTAGCCAATAACAGGGCTCCGGTACGAAGTCACATGGTAGCTAACACCTTCAGTCTTGCCCACGGCGATTCATTATGTGGGCGCTCTCAGTCCCTTCTGGGTGAAATACGGACTTGTAGTCAGGGGCTCATGTTTAATCTAAAATGAGAGTCAGATGCTCTGTGAAACTGCATTTTGACCCAGGTAGCAGCTGAGGTCCCATGACACTTTCTGTAACAATAGGGTGAAAATCCCAGCGCCCTGGCCAGTTTCCATATGCTACAGGCCCGTGTCCCTACTTGCCTGGTATTTCCTCTGCCATTCCAAATGGAAAAGAAAGTCACTTTCTAACTTTTAGGGTTCTGGGTGATTTGAGGAGTCATACTAGATTAATTACGAGACATTTGGCGCACACCGTCTCTGTTCTATTTGCTAAGCCCTGGTGATGTGCACTAGCAACTAATTCTGCCTTCATCAATTTTAATAAAAATTTAACTTACAAAATCCTGCCTTAAAAAGCCACATTTCAAGCATAAGCCTAATGTCATCAATCCGTCGGATAAAGTCTCCACTCAAAAACTCGTGGCCTCATTAGGGAAGACAAACGGACATGTATGGCTATGAAAGGGTGGAGCACTGTTACGGTGAAAGGGAGTCTCTAGGGCTGAGGTTGCTTTAGCACACCCTGCCTTGGAGAAATTCTTATTCAATTAAAATAATCCTGGACTTTTGCCCTTTTTAAAAAGGGCTCAAAGCCGGGCGTGGTGGCGCTCACTTGTAATCCCAGGACTTGGAGGATCCGGGTTCGCGGCCAGCCTCAGCTACTTAGTGAGGCCCTCCGCAACTTAGTGAGACCCTGTTTCAAAATAAAGAATAAAAAATAGGGCTGGGGGTGGAGCTCAGAGGTAGAATACCCCTGGGTTCAATCCCCAGTACGGCAAAAAAACCGCTGTTAAGAATAGTTTGCTGAGCTGGATGGCAGGAGGAAAGGGAGATGCGCCTGTGGTGGCCGCTGCTTTGCCACCCCCCCCCGTCCCCCCGCCACGAGCAGCTGTGGCCCGCTGGTGACAGGACGTGCACAGAAATGGCAGAGCAATGGGATGAGGATGGTTTCTGCACCTGTGAGCTGGAAGTCATCACCTGTTCCGCTGTGGCAGTTGGCCTGGTCGTCATCGCACTCGTCCACCGGGTTCCCCTGGGGGGTGGTTGGTCCCGCTGTAGGTGCTGCAATGAGACCCAAGGGTTACCACCTCGCTGCCGGACACAATCCCAAGGCTTCGTGCTGAACGTGCCCGGGCCTCTGCAGAAAGCTCTAATCTGAGGGAAGAGGACCCAGCCACGCGTGGCCTTGCAATGGAGCCAAACACACTTGGATTATTTTTCTTTTTTTTTTTTTTTTTGCAGTACTGGGGATTGAACCCAGGGTCATTCTACCTCCGAGCTACACCCCCAGCCCTATTTTTTATTCTTTATTTTGAAACAGGGTCTCGCTAAGTTGCAGAGGGCCTCACTAAGTAGCTGAGGCTGGCCGCGAACCCCGGATCCTCCGGTCTCAGCCAGCAGAGACTGAGCTGCTTTGGTATTTGATGCATATCTGCTGAGCAGAGCTGGCCGCCTTGGCGCTTTTTATACATTGTTATCTACATAAACATCTCCCCTTCCCCCGCAAAGCTCTCTGCTTCTCACGGGCTATTTATTCATGACCCTGGAGTTGAGGACTTTTGATGATAGCGATTTTGCTGGAACTGTTTTTCATTGCATTTATATGGTGCTAGGGAATTCACGCATCATGAATTCTTTTGTATTCTTAGTACTGACTGAGTTTGCTACGTTATATTATAATTTTTTCTCCAAAAGAGAGCATCAATAGTACCATATTGTTCTTTTCTTTTCTTTTCTTTTTTTTGGTTCTGAACCCAGGGGCATTCTACCTCTGAGCTATACCCCCAGCCCTATATTTAATTTTTTGGTATTGGTCATTGAACACGGGGGCACTCTCCCTCCGAGCTACACTTCCAACCCTTTTAATTAAACTAATTTGTCTATTTATATTTTGATACTGGGGGTTGAACCCATGGACATTCTACCTCCAAGACATCCTCCCATTCCTTCATATTTTTGACTTGTTTTTGGTACAGAGGAATGAACCCAGGGGCATTGTATCTCCAAGTTATATTTTTGGCACTTTTTATTTGTTATTTTGAAACAGGGTCTTGCTAAGTTGCTGAGGGGCTTGTTAAGTTGCTGAGGCTGACCTTGAACCTGTGATCCTCCTGTCTCAGCCTCCCAAGTACTGGGACAGTTGTGTGCCACAGTGCCTGGCATATATATGTGTGTGTGTGTGTGTGTGTGTGTGTGTGTGTGTGTGTGTATTTATATATTGTTGTTCTTTGTTGTTGGTATAGTAGATTGAACCTAGGAGTATTTTACTTCCAGGCTATACCCCTAGCCCTTTTTATTTTTTATGTTGAAACAGGGTCTTGCTAAGGTGCTGAGGCTGGCCTCGAACTGATGACCCTCCTAACTCAGCCTCCCAAGGAGTGATATTACAAACGTGCGCCACCACACCCAAAGAGCGATTCCATTTCCCTCGAAGCAGCTTTCGGACCTGCGCGCCCTCTTGCCAGCGCAGGTGTGTGTGAGGCGCTGTCTCAGATATCCCGAGGTCGCGTTACCTGGACTCCCGTGGGATCGCATTCCACTCCTGGCAGGTATGCCCGTATCTTTGAATTCGTAGTTGAAAGGTGGCCAACATTAATCAAAGACTGCTTTTGAAGTCCTTTAAATTTAGCTCAGGCTACTTTTTTTTCCCCCAGCCTGTTCCTCATTTTGGCAGTCTGCTTAATGTTTTACAGTTTGGGGCATTGCATTTCACCTTAGGAGGCCTGAGATGAGGCGCAGCCCTCTGCATGCCTGAGACCCACAGGAGAAGCCGGGCGCGGGCCTCTGCTCCCGCAGCAGCCGGCCGGTAGCAGTGTGCCGGTAACGGCTGCTTCTCAGCAAAAACCTGGCCCTGTTTGTTATTGCGCTCAAAGCACTGAGCGGTTATGACAAATGCCGACACATACCCAGGTGTCAACTTCTTCAACTGCCCCAGGACACACACCAATAATAACTCAGAAATCATCACCTACGGATAACATACACCCATCCAGATGTGTAGCCCAGCCTTTGTAACACGCTCACACACATCCCGGGCTTTGCTGGTCCCCATCGCAGACCAGCAGACCGTCTCTGGCAAGCCACATCATTGTCTTTCCTAACCTGTCCTTGATAATGCGTTACTTCTAATATCTTAAGCTCCTTATTCTTTTTGCTGAGTTTTCTGCATTCCTAATGGTGTTTAAGTTCTAGCCAGGTGTGGTGGCACACGCCTGTAATCCCAATACTTGGGAGGCTGTGACAGGAGGATCACGGGTTGGAATCCAGCCTCAGCAACTTAGTGAGATCCTGTTTCAAAATAAAAAACAAAGAGGGCTGGGGTGTAGCTTGGAGGTAGAATGCCCCTGGGTTCAATCCCCAGAACCAAAGTAAATAAATCAATACATAAAAATAAAAAATAAAGGAGAAGTTCCATATTGGCAGCAGTCCCAGGTAGCACCTAGATTAAACTGCAAAAAAATAGGAAGTGAATGATTTTTGTGCCCCAATGTTCTTGTTTTAAAGTACTTTCTCTTCTATGGGTCTCTATTTTCTAAAATATAAGTGTTCACTCAAAATAGGAAGGAGACTCGTGGAAGGCTGAATGGGACCTCAACACCCCTCTCTGTATCTCTTTACATGTCTCCCATAGGACAAGACACGACGTGGCTATTTAATAAGGCCTATTACTGGGTTTATGGGGGAAGCGACGCCCTCCCTCCCACCCACTGGGTTAACTTCCCAACTTCCTCATTTCTGTGAGTGCCTGGAAACGTCTGTAGGCAAATCCGTTCACCTCCGATTTCCACCTCGCTCCCGGAGTTGACACTGGCAGGCGGCCACAGCCCAGAGTGCTCAGCCACCCATTCACGTTCCTCCTGGGTCGGGGCCGCCTCCAGACTGGCCTCCCAGCACCACCTCTCACTTCCAGGTGGCCACGTTTCTTGGAACATGGAGTGAGTGAGGTCAGTTCAACCCGCCCGGACCTTCTTTTTCTTGGCATCTTTGCCAAAGCCCTGGCCCGTGGTCGGTCTTGTTGTCTAATTCAGAGGGGTGTGGCTACAGAGCTGGGAACACCCGCTCCCTCAGGGAGACCACAGCCTACTGTAAACACACGGGAAGTGGCTATGGGTTTTTCAGTAGCACAGTGACTGACACTTAAGACCCTGTAGTGCAGAGGACAAGTTTTATGTATTTAATGTGCTCAGGTACGTAATTATATTTGGGGAGCTCAAAACACATATAATTTTGAAACCCAAGGAAGGCGATATTAAAAGGCGTTCTTTGAAAGCGGTGTGAGCGTACGCTCGATTGATCAACATCTGGGTACCAACAATAGCCATTCTTTGAGTAACCTGGCGAGCAACCTCCGCGGGGACAGGAGAGCTGGTATAAGGTTACTCATTTATGCCCAAATCTAAGGCAGATGGGGATGCTAGTGCACAAAGGCAGTCGATGGTGTAATAACCAACTCGAAACATTCGTCTCCTTCATTATATGCTAACAGAGCGCAGGCCCGAGGTCAGCGTGTACACCGACTCTGTCCTTGGTATGACCTTCATGCGATAACGTAAGCTTGGTGGTGACATCCTTGAACAGAGCTTGCCACACTGTCACACGCGTCCTCTTGAGCGAACCTTTGTCTCTGCAGTGGCCTAAAAAATCCATCCAACATATGCCTTGATGTTATTCTGTCAAATGCTGCTTCCTGCTAGTATGTGACAGGAGTCATTGCACACAGAGACTTGGATCTGACACAGAACTCTTAAATAAATAATATTTAGAAAGTCAAAGGAAGCTGGGTGCGGGCGTGTGCACCGCTAATCCCAGTACTCCGGAGGCTGAGACAGGAGGGTGGCAAGTTGGAGGCCAACCTGGGCAACTTAGTGAGACTCCATCTCAAAATAAAAAATAAAAGAGTTGGGGGTGTAGCTCAAAGGTAGAGGGCCCCTGGGCTCAATTCCTGGTCCACTGAAAATTAAAATTAAAAATTAAAAAGTCAAAGCAATTGGTGGGTGCCAGGGATTGGGAGAGGAACTCCGTAATGGGTAAGGGATTTTACTTTGTGATAATGGAAATGTTTTGAAACTTGAAAGATGTGGCAGAGAACACAATGTATGAGAACATTGGCATTGGTACCAAATGCCACCAAGTTTTGCCACTTTAAATAATTAACTAATTCATTATTTATTTTGTGGTACTAGGGACTGAACCTAGTGCCGTTCTACCTCTGAGCTACACCCCCAGCCCTCTTTTATTTTTTATTTTTAAAGAGTCTCACTAAGCTGCTGAGCTTGACTGCAAACCTGCAATCCTCCTGTCTCACCCTCCCAAGTCCCGGGATTATGGTGTATGCTACCACGTCTGGCTCAGTTGTTCACTTTGAAATGATGAATGTGGTGTTATGTTTAGAGGTGAATTTCACCTCTAAAATTCTTTTTAAGAGTCAAGTCACACACAATCCTATAGAATCTGAGAAGAGTTATGCAAACAGCTGAGATAAAAGCAGGATTCTGAGCTGGGCACAATGGCACACACCTGTAACCCCAGTACCTGGGAGGCTGAGACAGGAAGATCATAAGTATGGGCTACTTAGTGAGACCCGGTTTCAAAATAAAAATAAAAATAAAAAGGGCTGGGGATGTAGCTCCATGGTAGAGCAGCCCTGGGTTCAACCTCCAGTAAGTACCACCAAGAAAAGAAAGGAAAAACCCACTCAAAAGTAGGATTCCGAAGGCGCTGCCTCACGGAATGTGCTAGAACACTGAGCCTCACTGACTGGCAGGCGCAGAGACGCGGGGTCACCTGGGGAAAGGTGGCCCTTTTCAATAGCACCGTCAGAGGCAGAAATGCCTGAAAAGGGAAATGTATAAAGGAGGGAACTAGACGGGACTCTGCAAATAGTAATTACCTTCCATTTCACAGCCCAGCAGCTCCATTCTGAGCCCCAGTCCGCCATGAGTGGCTCTCTCCGGGTAGATCCTGATGAACCGCGTGGTAAGAGGCGGGAAAGTGCGCAGCTCGGGCGTGTCGTAGTTGCTGTTGCCCTCGAAAGACTGCGGAGCACAAACAACCCCGGTTATTAAGGAAGAAGCGAGACCTCCCTTTGGCGGCACTTCTGCCCTCTGTGACGGCCTGGAAGACTTTCCCTCTAACTTCTGAGGGTTCCGTTTTGAGTCTAAGAAATAAACTTACCGCAGACGGATTGCCAGGAGAAAAGGCATCTCGATTTATGGCATGCACGGAGGTAAAATCTAAGAAAAGCAACTACAGCCGGGCGTGGTGGTGCACGCCTCTAATTCCAGTACTGGGAGGCCGAGACAGGAGGATCCCAGGTTAGAGGCTAGCCTCAGCAACTTATCAAAATAAAAGAGCTGGGGGTGTATCTTGGAGGTAGAACGCCCCTGGGTTCAATCCTCAGTACAAACAAAACAAAACAGAACAAACCACAGCTACCTGAATACCCAGTAAGATCTAGAAGTTTATGTATCCTTTTCATAGGGGAACAGGCGGGGTGAGCAACTTAGAAAAAGGGAAATGACTTGGGGGAAAGCCGAATGGGTTCTTGGAGGAGCAGGTGGTGGCCCATGCGTGACAGTCTTTCTGGGTGACACTCTCTTACTCTTCCCTGGCTGAGGGAATTTCTGAGACAGGATTCACATCAACCGAGTTCTTCTGAAGGATGCCTCTTTGGATAGACAAGGGGGTCCAGAGAAAAGCCCTGCCTGCATTTTCTGCACCCCAAGTCCCGAGTTTGAAGTTCAAAGGGACATTTTTGGGGGTGGCATGTCCTGAACTCCTGTGCTTCCCCCAGGACTCTTAAGTGGTCAGAGAAATAGGCCTCGTTCCACTTTTTGGTAAATGGTAGGCATTTCTTTCACAAAGGAGAAAGGCAGAAGAAATCTCATCTGTGGAGTGACAGATGTCACCTCTCAGCAACCTCGTAGTACATGGCGAGGCTACAGCAGAAGCTGAGCATCTAATGAGACGGGTGTTTCAACAGCGCTAGGCTGACTTGCTGTGGAGAAGTGACAGTGTATCACTTCTCTGAGATGGCGGGAGAGTGCTCAGGAAGAGAACTCGCCGTGTCGCAGAGTGTCTTCAGTTACTACTATGATGGCATCGGCCTAAATGAGGAAGCCGCGGTTGTACTCAAACTGGGTTCTCAGGAAGAGGAGACATTAAATTCCCAAAGTAGGAGATAGCACATTTTTTATTTTTATTATTTATTTATTTATTTATTGCGGTACTGGGGATTGAACCCAGGGGCATTCTACCTCCGAGCAACACCCCCAGCTTTATTTTTTATTTTATTTTGAAACAGTGTCTTACTAAGTTTCGGAGGGCCTCACTAAGTAGCTGAGGCTGACTGCGAACCCGGATCCTCCGGTCTCAGACTCCCAAGTACTGGGATGACAAGTGTGCGCCACCACGCCCAGCTTCATTTTTTATTTTTAAGTTTATTTTTTACTTTTGCAGTGCTGGGGATGAAACCCAGGTGTTTGTGCAAGCCAGCCAGACATGAGCTCTACCACTGGGCTACACTCCCCCCAGTACAGAGAGAGTCAAGTCAGTGGAGGACAAAGGTGGTTTATTCAAGAACTCGGGTTATTCTAACCCAGTGAAATTCCCTAGAAGTCCTTAAGAAGAGAACCACCCCTTGGAGTCACTTGTAGATTAAAAAAAAGAAAAAAAAACCTCATCTCAGGAAAGTTACAAGTTCCTGACTTTTCTGTAATGTTCTGATTCCTGGTTGAACTGCAGTGTGTGGTGACACCTACTTGCAAGTCCCTATGTCTCTAACTCAAGGCCCGCATGACCTTTCCAGAAGCGAGGCCGCCCGCGGCCAGGGCTGCTGTGGGGTTCTTTTACTTCACTGGTCACACTGGCGAGAAAGTCAAATCCCTTGGGTGGAAGGGTAAGAAAGGGGAGCGATGCTCCGACCTGCTTTCTTTGTCTAGAAATGGATGAGCCTCTGTCTTGTCTCTCCTCTCAGCGTCGCTCTTAATTCCACTGAGAATGGGGGGGGGACTAGAAAAATCAAATCGTCTTAGTGTTGGGAATGGCGCTTTATACATCAAACACTGTATGATGCTTTTTAGTGTAAGGCACTGTTCCAAGTGCTTAAAATACACCAACTTGCTGGGCATAGGGCACACACCAGTAATCCCAGTACTTGAGAGGCTGAGACAGGAGGATTGCAGGTTCGAGGCCAGCCTCAGCAACATAGCAAGACTCTCAGCAACCTAGCAAGACCCTGTTTCAAAACAAAAAAATATAAAGGGCTGGGGTTATAGCTCAGAGGTAGAATGCCCCTGGGTTCAATCCCCAGTACCAATAAATAAATGAAGAAATAGATAAATGAAATTAACTCATTTAATCCTCAAAAGAAATCCATGAAATCAGGTGTGGTGGTGCACACCTATAATCCCAATATTTGGGAGTCTGAGAAAGGAGGATTGCAGGTTTGAGGCCAGCCTCAGCAGCTCAACAAGACCTTGTTTCAAAATAAAAAAAATAAAAAAAATAAAAAAAGGCTGGGGATGTAGCTCAGAGGTAGAATGGCCCTGGGTTCAATCACCAGTTCAAAAAAGAACTGTATCATGAGGTAAATTCTATTATCACCCATCTTTTACAGACAAGGAAACCAGGGCACTGAGCACTCAAAGGATTTGTGAAATGAACGGTGGGGAGCAGAGCCAGGATTCAAACCTCCGCAACCTCGACTTGTGCCGCCAACCACACCAGTAAGATGCCTTTCCTCTTAGAAATCACGTTCTCTGGCCCCTCCTGTTACGTTCTTTTCTTTTTTCTTTATTATTTCTTTTATTTATTGGTGCATTGTAATCATACATCTTGATCAGGTTCAGGGAGGTAGAGGCATGCATGCACACAGCACTCATTTAGCCCTCCCCCAATCCCCACCCCATTCCCACCCCGTTCCCTCCTTCCCGAGCTCAGCACAGTGATTGACTTTGATAAGTTTGTGTGAGTTCATCCTGTGCATTGAGGTGTTTCCTCTCCCCCTCCGTCTCCCTCAGTTAGGTCGCCTTCTTTACACATCTGAGGTGTTCTCCATCTTTGTCTGGAGTCCCTCCTACGCCCTATTCTCCCTAGCTTCTGTATATTAGGGAGAGCATCCGACTTTTCACTTTTTGTGGCCGACTAATCTCACTTAGCATAATGTTTTCCAATTCCATCCATTTCCCTGCAAATGACATAATTTTGTTCTTCTTTATGGCTGAGTAGAATTCCATTGTGTACATATCCCATAGTTTTGTAATCCATTCATCTGTTGATGGACATCTTGGCTGGCTCCAAAGTTCGACAATTGTGAATTGTGCAGCTATAAACATAGATATGCATGCATTAGTCTGGTAGCTTGGTTTCCATTCTTTTGGGTAGATGCCTAGAGGTGGCATTGCTGGGTCAAATGGTCAGTTCATTCCCATTCTTCTGAAAATCCTCCACACTGTTTTCCAAAGTGGTTGTACTAATTTGCAATCCCACCAACAGGGTATCCGAGTTCCTCCTTCTCCACATCCTCGCCGGCATTTGTTGTCTTTTCTTATTTTTTGAGAGGGGGTCGCCCAGGCTGGCCTCCAACTGGTGGGCTCATGTGATCCTCCCACCTCAGCCTCCCACGTAGCTGGGACCACAGGTGGTGTCACCATGGCTGGCCCCTCGTCTCTTCATCTTAATACGCCAGAACGCTGAGGTCCGAGAAGCGCCCAGGCCCAAGGAGACACACTGGTGCGTGTCGGCTACTGGCCCTGGCAGGTGAGACAGCAACTGCCCAGCCCAGGCCGCGCCATCGCCGTGGGAACCAGGCCCAGTGGCCGATGGAGGTTCACAAAGAGGCCCAAGATGCCACAGGTCCGCCGTGCGAATGCCACCGCGAGAGAGTGGAAAGGGACATGGAGCGGGCCGGCTGTTGCCTCACCAGGAGGGGTCCAAGTTATAGAAGGAAATTAGCGGGTCTTCTCCAACTCAGAAACGCAGCTGGGACCCTGGAAATGCTAACATGGACACCTCATGCCATTCGTTTCCTTCTATTTATTTATTTTTTTGGAGTCGATTCACCATCCGGGTCCTGCTCTCATGAGTCACTGCAGTTGAGTATCTGATGTATGTTACTGTTGGGCCCAATTAAGTAGTTGTCAGGAAGAAGCTAATTATAATGAAAGTACTGTCACTCCACGTGTGTGTCTGTCTGTGACACTATCTTCAAAGATCAGAGGGGAAAAGCACTGTTGTGTATGGATGCCCAGCTTCCCCCTCTTTTTTTATTTTCTATTCTGGGGATTGAACCCAGGGGCAGTCTTCCACATTTTTTATTTTGAAACAGGGTCTTGCTAAGTTGCGGAGGGACTCACGAGGTTGCTGAGGCTGTCCTCAAACCTGCGATCCTCCTGCCTCAGCCTCCCAAGTTCTGGGATTATAGGCGTGCACCACCACGCCCGACTGAGTTTCTCAATTTTAACCTGACACAGAATCAACACAGTGTAAGTACATTATAAAAGCTATCAGCAAAGCCAGGCGTGGTGGCACACGCTTGTAATCCCAGTACTTTGGGAGGCGGAGACCGGAGGATCCGGGTTCGCGGCCAGCCTCAGCTCTCTCTCTCTCTCTCTC
>PVJS01003258.1:0-45430 GCA_004027185.1 Glis glis
GCGGAGACTGAGCGAGTGCGCGGGGAGTGAGGGCGCGGGGAGCGAGGGCGCGGAGACTGCGCGAGTGCGCGGGGAGTGAGTGCGCGCGGGCGCGGGAGCCCTGCGGGCCGGCGGCACCGGGACCGGGCGGCACCGGGCGGCCGGGCTTTGTGCTTGGGCGCTCGCCGGGTCCGGGAGTCGGGGGCGGCCGCGGCGGGGACACGTGCCGGTGGGGCGGGTGGGGCCGGTGGGGCCGGGGCCGGGGCCGGGACGCGCCCGGGATGGGCGGCATGGGCGAGGAGTGGGGCAGGGGAGGCTCCGGGAGGGACCGCGGGAGCCACCTGCCTCGGTCGCCGCCCGGGACGCAGCCCGGCGGAGCGACGAGTGGAGAAAGTGCGCCGCGGCTGGTCCGGGCGCCCGGGACGTGGCTCGCCCTCAGCCGGTCGCCTTTCCCTCGGGCCCCGCTTCTCCCTCCTCTTTTTTATTCTGTGTCTCCTCTCTGCACTCCCTCCGTCTCCTTCCCTCCATCATGTCTCGCTCGCCTCTCCCGGTCCCTTCTCCAAGCCTCTCCCAGCGCGTCTCCCTCTGGGTCTTCGCGGGTCTCCCGCGCTCTCCGGTCTTGCTCATCTGGAGCCCGACTTGGCTCCGTGTCGCCAGGTCTCCTTCCTCCCCTCTGGCTCTCTGCGCCCACCTCACTCCTCGACCCTGGGTCTGTCCACGCGGGCTCTTCCCTTCGCCCTGTGCATGATAGCGTTTCAAGCCCCTCCGCCAGCCGTGCGGCGCGGGGTGGGTGGGGGTCTCTCCCCTGCAGCCGGGCCGGGTCCTGGGCTTTTGCCCTGGGTGGGAACGCTGCAGTTTTCTGGCGTGATTAGGAACTGCTCTTTTCTAAGCCACCTTCCACCAAGGTGAGGTCAGTGACTCTGAGCAGCCACAAAGGTGCCGGTGAAAGAAAACAGAAGAGAGCATTTTAACTGCCTCCAATATATAAAGAGAAGGTTCCAGGTATATCTGTAGTGAAGGAGAACTACCTGAGCCAAAGTTCCTGAATTCTGGACAGAAACACCAAAGGCTCCCACTAGTAATGAGAGGGTTCAGCCGAAGAGCATTTGAAAATAATTTGAAAAACCACTTCATGGAAATCTCTTGCCATATTAAATCGATGCCAACTAATCTCTGTTTTCTTACATATATTTTTAGGATCCCAGTGACAACTTTCCTAATCATTGCTTTGGGAAGGTTATGGGAAATATCCTGTGTCTACTGAGACATTCCTATTTAAGAAAATATTCCGCCTTTGTACTTTTATACCTCTTTACACTCTAGTTATCAAGAATTATTATTTCTAACTGCAAAGAAAATAGGAAAGGATTTGTCAGTAATTTTAAAACATGAGACATTCTAGGGATCAATAATTTCTTTGGAAAACTCTCATTATAAGGATGTTTTGAAGGATATTACATCTTAGTGAAATATGCAAGTTATTACACACTTAGATCATTGTGGGATGCAAAAAAAGTTCGTTGTAAGCAAATCATAGTAGCGATGGCTTTTTTATGAGAAACATAGCTGGGAAATTAATTGCTCTGATTTTCGCTGTTTTCTTTACTCATGCATAATGTACCTTTGTTTTTAGCAAAATATGGCCTAGGGCTACAAAACTTGATACAGTGTGTTATTTGTCCAATCTGAATTACCATTTAGAAAACCACCTTTTCCTTTTGGTCACGTGATAGAAGTTGATATGATCTCATTACTCATGTGCTAGGGGCTGCTGATGAATTTTAATGGCCCTGATTTGTGATTTTAAATCAAAATGTTAGTTTTTGGTGAGTTAAAAATCTTGATTTATGTCATGTTAGTGAATCATCACTATTTATAGGGACTTTGCCACCTTGTCTGCCAGGTGCTGCCCAGCGTTTGGTCCAGGCAGGGTTGTCTGAAACTCCCTGTTAGATTATTGTCCCTGAGTGACGTGCTACCCCTACTCATGATGTGTTCATATGCCTCTCAAAATGTTCCAGTTGTTAAATAATATTTATTAAAGGGAAACCGACTTAATTTTTTCCTCATAAACTTTGAAAACTGTGTGAGACAGCCTGATAAAGTATTTTTATTACAGTACATGCTGATTTTATTATTATTTGTTTAAAAACATAAGGCAGTGTAAAACGTGGTTAGGTCTTCCTGGGTATAGCACCTCCAACTCTTCCTGAGCACCCAACTCATATTTATCATCCAAATCTAAAGTTAATTGTCCATTCCAACCTAGCCAAGCCTTTCCTCATTTTCTTAAGCACCCTCGTCTCCACCTCCCCGGCTTCTGGGCACACCTCTTACTGCTCAATGTTGTGCAGTAGGACTGTGTGCTTAGCTCTCCATGGTTAGCTTCCCATCATCAAACTGTTAGCTCACCGGGGTGAGATAGTATTCTCTTTCCCTCTTTTTTCTATTTTTTTTTCTGAATTTCAGATGCCCAGCACATTGCCTGACATATGATAGATACGCCAAGAACTTCTTGAAAGGCAATTGATCCTCTTTCAGTTGGTCTCTGACTTGTGATACTGATGCTCGGTAGATGCAGTGGGTGAAGGGAAATCTATTAGCATGAAGTAATAGCAGACCATAGACTGAGACATAAAAAAATTTTAGAGAGCATCTTGTCACACATACTAATATTCAAGACAAAGAAGATGAAGCCCAAAGAGTTTGGAAACCATGCTCAGAAAGAGACAGGGAAGCCACTTTGGCTGTGGAATTGAGTCCTTGTTGTTTTATTTGTTTTTTGAGGTTCTGGGAATTGAACCCAGGGCTGCTTGCATGCTGGGCAAACACTCTACCACTGAGCTACACCCCCAGCTCTGGAATTGAGTCCTTGCACATCTTCTTTGTGCCACAGTTCTTTTCCTTGGACTCTCACGTGCTTTCTTTCAATTCACTAGAAGTGGGTAAATATGTCTATAATTAGAAGCTAATAAAGTCTAAACTCCAAAGATTCCTTTTCATTCCAGCTGGTAAAACCCATGAATGAAATGTATCATCTTGTAATACGTGATAGTCACTGTGACACATATGCATGGAGGTAGTACTTTATCTTTCAGACATTGGCGGCTAAGTTGCTTTTATGTGTTAGGCCTGTTCTGAAGAATGATTTCTACCTGCAAAGAATAAGCTCTCTGGACTTATATTTTCTTTTTTGCAACTTTCTATATGTGTGTTGAGGGTGGGTGGAGAGAAGAGAAAAAAGTTTGGACCGGATTAATGGAGTTTTGAAGTTTTTTTTTTTCCTCTAGAAACCATCAATTTAACTGAGAACAACGGCAAATTCATCTATGTTTTATAGCAGTCTTCCCTGTAAACTTTTATTTGAAAAAAGGCCAACACAGCTTTTAAAACAGCTTGAAGACCACTTCACTTGATCTTCTCCAGTCTCTTTTCTAGTTCTTGAACTTCATAATCAAGATAATATTTAGCTTTTAAATATGGGTACTTGGAGGATGGTTGGTAAAAGTATTAAGAAGAAGAGAAAACTGATTTTGTTTGAGAGACAGTAATTTCAGGTTTCCATTTGCTGAATTTGATGTGATGGTGGAAATTGAAGTAGAAGTGCTGTGATATATCAAGGTAAGACAGAATGCAGGGAAGAGAGGGGCCAGGGCTGGACATGTAGATTTAAAAGATATTTCCATCAAATTAATAGTTGAAATTGAGGGAAAATAGAACTTTTTCAGGATAGAGTCTGGAGAAACATATAAAGATTCAGGAGTGGACAAGAGGGACATTTTGATGTTACTTCTATTTTTAAGTTTATCTGTTGTAGGAAAATAGGAAGATAAAGAATGATGACACAAAATTTATAACAGGAAATAATTTCATTCCATGATTCTTAGGGTATTCACTAATATCCTAGTTATATTCATTTTTTCCTAAAATGTTTGAATTTATACTCTTTGCCTGGCACCATTATATGCTGTGGGGAGACTGCGTCTCTAAGGGACACAAACGTCTTGCTGTCATTGAACTTGGATTTTGGAGAGTGGAAACACAATGAGCTACATGCTATCATATGAATAAGATTATTTCAAATAGTGAAAATCACCGCAAAGAAACTAGACAGGGTGATGAGACAAGTGACCGGGCTCCTTTACATGGTGTTGGTCAAGGAGTAGCAAGAAAGCCAGCCCCGTGAGGATCTGGGGCACCTTCCCCACAGAAGAAGCTGAGCACACACTGGCCATTGTGGTTGGACACAAGTAATTAGGGGAAGTGGCTGGAATGAGGTCAGGGCGATTGCCAGGCCCGGGATATGAAGTGTGCATTTAATTCACAGTACCTTTCATTGAATATTCTGGAGGATTTTAAACAGAGACGTGAATAAATATGACTTAGCATGTCTGTCTGTAGTGTGAGCAAGAGTGTCTGGAGTCTGGAGTGAGATGAGGTGGCCGGCCAGGAAAATGATGTAGCTGAGAGTTTGGCCAAGGGTGGAACCCAGAGAGATTGATCAGACGCTGTTCTTATCACTGAGTAGGAGAATCATTGAGTTGAATCATTTTTTTTTTGCCTTAATCTACATTGTAGCAATTCACTGATTCAATAGTTACTTTTAAGGGAAAGACAGTGTCTACTCCCAGTTCCCAAGCTTAACTTTCTTATTTTCCTTCAAATACCTCTTGGGCCCCAAGCTCTTTGCTGTGGGAACTCATGAAGTGTGGCACGTTCTTAGGGCCAGAGGTGATCCGTGCACTACACTGGGATGCTTGGCTCTCTTAGGATAGCAGCCTGGAGAGCAAATTTGAACTACCATCTCTTCATTTTAGGGAAGGTCTGTGTCTGAGTACAGAGTAAAGGAGGCAAGGCAGAATTCCTCTAATTGGGTTGTAGTGTCATTATTGTATAACCTGCAGCTTTTTAAAATTTGGGTGCTTCTTCAAGTCCACATTGTTAGATCTGGATCCACTGTTGGATCTCAGAGGCTTACAAAGTACTAGTACCTAATAGGCATTCAGTAAAGAGTGGTGGAATGCTGTTGGATGTTTAATTCAGCTGATTTTATTTTTCCTGTCTTTCAACCAGCACATGGTAATACCAGTACTTGGGAGGCTGAGACAGGAGGATCACAGGTTTGCGGCCAGCCTCAGCAACTCGTGAGGCCCTCTGCAACTTAGTGAGACCCTGTTTCAAAATTTAAAAAAATAGGGCTTGGGGTATAACTCAGATGTAGAACAACCCTGGGTTCCATCCCCAGTAACACACACACACACACAACATAAACACACACATGCACCCAATATTAAGTAGCAAGTTTGGGAATAATTTTTTTTCTCGAGATTGCATTTACTTATTGGTTAAAGGAAAAAAGATGCAATCCAATATGTATCTTTACAACATTTCTTGCCTGGCTGTCTAGATATAAATGTTTTAGTCACTTTTATAGCAGTTAGATAGCTATGGACTCAAGTACAGAAACATCTGTCTCTAGTTAATTTGATGATTAATGAATCTAACATGATTCCAAGGAAGTCCGTAATGATGGTGCCTTTGCCTAAATTAATCTTTGGATTGAAATCAGTGAGTCTTATCTAACTAGTACACTTTACAATCCTCTATAAAAGGTAAATTATCATCAGTTCTTTTCTGGAAACAAGCTACTATATTCTGCTGTTGTCCAATACACATTTATCTGTAATAGTTCACATGCTGGGGGATTATTATTATTATAGACTGTAGTGCAGTGCTCTAACTGGGTTGCAAACAATGGGGCATGATCTGATTATTATGTATATATCAGTTCTCTTCCACTGTTTCTTTTGATCTTTTTCAGTTAGCTGAGAGTCCCTTCTGTGTCTGTATGCTTATTAACCTGTTCTGTCTTACCCCATTTTGCCAAAATTCTGTGCATTATTCCCATTGGCTCTGATGTCAGATATCTGCTGTTTGTTTCTCCAGATCTACTCTCCATCCTGGTTCCTCATGTTTTCTGCTCAGAAAGATAACTTGGATGAACCATTCTACTACCCAGATGACTTAGGTCACTGGGGAGCCCAGCAAGAGAGTAGAGGGAGGGTGGGGAGGGAAGGTATTTATTCTCTTGGATCCTTTCCTGCTAGATAGACATGTGCTGCCTGCCTCTCTGCACTGGAAGTCACTGCTTCTCCTGAGGTAGCCTCTAATTCTCTTTTTCCAGATCCCAGGAATCTCTGGGATAGCTCCTTTGCTTTGACCAACCTTGATTTATTGCACTTTCCTTAGGATTCTTTTACAGTGCTGTCCACAACTTACTAATTGTTGTTTACAAATAAAGTCTATTGGATTTATCAGGAGCTGTATCAGTGAAGGTCACATTTTCTGTTGACTCAGCTCCCAAAGCCTCTTCCTGTGTGGAGTCTTATATAGATAAGAGCAGTTGGCCTCCCTTACCTCAGCTGAGGTCTGCTTTCCATCCCAAGCTGTATGCTTTTTTCCATGGGACAATGGCCTGTGCACTTAAGTTGTTGTTATATAAATACTTGTCAATCAGTGTACTGGGTTAATCTTCTTACCTTCTACATATGTACTTGGTTTCATCCACTCTTTCATTCATCCAGTCACACTGTGCATCTTCATAGAGTCACTATTTAGAACCAGACACTATGTTAGGCACTGTGGATATGAAAGGGCAGCTCTTGGCCCTTATTAGAGATGTGAATTGGGGAGGGAGCAGGAAATAAACAACCAACTATAATGTTTACAAATCAGGTTTTTGATTGGAGCTAAAAAGGAAGTAAACAGGGTTGGTGGAAGAGAGAGATTATCATTTGGTTGAGATCACAGCATCGCAGGCAGGGACATATCTGCGTGGCTCTCATTAACCCACATCTATCATGCAGGCTCTTAATATATAAATTTTTTTTTTTTTTTGCGGTACCGGGAATTGAACGCAGGGGCATTCTACCTCCGGGCTACACCCCCGGCCCTATTTTTTATGCTTTATTTTGAAACCGGGTCTCACGAAGTTGCAGAGGGCCTCACTAAGGAGAGAGAGAGAGAGAGAGAGAGAGAGAGAGAGAGAGAACTGAGGCTGGCCGCGAACCCGGATCCTCTGGTCTCCGCCTCCCAAAGTACTGGGATTACAAGCGTGCGCCACCACGCCCGGCCCTATTTTTATACTTTATTTTGAGACCGGGTCTCACGAAGTTGTGGAGGGCCTCACTAAGTAGAGAGAGAGAGACAGGGAGAGAGAGAGAGAGAGAGAGAGAGCGCATGAGCTGATGCTGGCTGCGAACCCCGGTCCTCCGGTCTCTGCCTCCCAAAGTACTGGGATTACAAGCATACGCCACCACACCTGGCTTAATATATAAATTTTAAAGGCTTTTCCCAGTGACACATACAGTAAATCTTGGCAGGAAAATTAGAAATTTACAGATAAACCTTAGGAAAAATAAATTGCTTCACACCATTTTCTAAAATTAATAGTTTGATATGCATGTATACATTTCCCTTAAAAATGGTATATTATGTATTTTCAAACAAAGATCATATGTATTATTTTGTTAATTGTATTTTTCATTTAACTGCATTGGTAACACTGTTATAGCCACATATGCAGTTTGAAACATATTTAATGTATAATCTGATAAGGATCACAAGGTTCCTTATCTCCTTGCTGGTGATATTTATATTAGAATTTAAAAAATTTGAAAAGCATGAAGAAGAAAATTCAAATGGACATTTTATGTCCATATGGACATTTTTATGCCACCACACAAATAACTTCTAGAAATTATGAGGCTCTTGAGTCTGAGTATATATTGCATAAATCATATAGATACTTATTTCATCAAAATTCCTTTGAATTTTGATCTCTAACAAAATTAACTAAATGACAGAAGAGACAGAAAACAATTTAATCCAATTTCTGGTTTAATAATTACATTCTAGAATTTCTTAGGCCTAACACCATTGCTAGCTATTTCTGCCTTATTGCATATTAAGTGAAAAATTGAGGTTTGAGGTAATATGAGCTATTTGACTAATCCAGATAGACGATTCACATATAACCAGCAGTCTGTTTTCCTCGATTGCCTTTGCTCTTTCAGCATGTTTCATGGATGGTGGTTTTGTGGAATGCAGGGTGTGCAGCCCTGGGAGATCTCACCTGTGCGCACTCTGAGGGTCCACTGTCTGGGTTTGAATCTTGGCTCTGCCACTTCCTGGCTGTGGGAGCTTGGGCAAGTTGCTGAACCCTGTTTGTCTGCTTCTTCATCTGTAAAATGGAAATAACAATAATAGTGTTTACCTCCTAGGGCTCTCTGAAGATTACAGGAGCAAGTGTGAAGTGTCTAGAACAATGACAGGCAGATAGTACACCCACCGAAGTATATAAGAGCAAGTAAATAAATCATCAACGAAGTCTGAGAACTGCTAAGGCTTTTACACTGCAAACTTTTCTGAGCCTTTATAATGCTAGTGTGGTTGTGACAGTTCCTAAAGGAGCATTCAACCATGGGACTTCTATTTTCCTCTGCATGATCATTGGACTGATGTTCTTCTGAACACACTTTGGGGGAAAAGTTGGTACAAATAGTTGATTAACATTTTCACCAGTCTATTAATCATGAAAGGAAGAGACCATTCTTATTGCCAGGACTTGTTCTTATTTCCAGTTACACTTATAGAGTAGGAACCCAGTTCCTTTTTTTTTAACACTTTTTCTTTTTAAAGGTGTAAGTGAATGTTTTTCTTCTTTACCTGAAGAAAGACTCTCAGCCACGATACCTGTCAATGTTCACTGAACCTCTGCAGCTCACTGAGCACAAGGGCTACTCTAACAAATAAAATCACTCTTTTACCATACAGAAATAGCCACTATTAACATTTGGGGTGTTGTTTTCCTTTGGGGAACATAATATAATGTGGTTTTGTGTCCTTTTTCCCTTGACTTTATTGATATCATATTCTCAATCCAAGACATGCAGTGATTTCTGGCCTTCATATGATTGGTAATCTACATTTCAAAAGAGCTTCCTTCCTTCCTCACCAAATTCTGAAGCCAGAGACAATATGAAAATAAAATGGTGTCTGTAGAATGAGTTGCTCCCTCATTTTAAGTATTCTCGGAAATTAGAACCACCTGGTAAGCAGTTGGCAGTGCTGTGTAAAAGACCTGGAGTAGGTGACCTCAGGTTGCTTCATTTTTATGAGTCATTCCAGTGTGCAAGCCAACAGCCAGATGGACTCAGGAGAGTCCATGACCAGGCTCCTGCGGAGGCCTTTCTTACTCCTCCTGAGTGCCTGTGAATGGACTTATATACGGTTGAGATGAAGTAGGGAGAGTGATTCAGGGAAACCTCAATTATTCCCACATACATTTGATTGATTGTTTAATCTTTCAGTGGTAAATCTGTTCCTTCTGTTGCATGGTGGAGGCAGGAATCTAATGATACACCAAATATGGGGAACACACATGGTTGCTAAGGTGCTATTCTATAATTTTCAGGAGGAAATAATATTGAATTTATGTGACAGTACATAATGTAAAGCCTTTAAACAGACTAATTGCTGTGAGATTTTACTTTGTGCACTTCATAAACTATGGATGCTATAGCAGTTAAAATAGACCTGCTCAATAAACTGTTTTTCATTCAAAAGTTCTGATTCAATGACTTCGAATCTTCATCTCACTCAAGATTAAATCAACCACTACTTTAAATTCTTCTCTTTAACATCTGTAGCAAGCGAAAATATTTTAACCCTCTCTGAAGAAGAAAACCATACTATGTTATTTAATTGAATTAAATTAGCTTTTCAGGGAAATTTACCTAGGAGCTGTTCTGGAACCAATTAGGAAAACGATCTTTGTCTTCTGTACCATTTATGTTTGATTATGTTTTCTTAGTAATTCTCAATGGACCTGTCTCACTCCTTGCTTCAGTCCTCAAACCCTTGTGAGTTTTGTAGGCAAATTAGGCATTTCCTACCCCATAATTATGCATATTTATGAAAGAACGTATGCTTCCTCCTTAAATATAGATGTTGTAAGAAGTTTTAAATTCTATAACATAATACAATTATTTGAAGTTTAACATTTTAGCATTCTGTAGAGTATGTTAGATAAGAAAAGTAGCCATATATAAATTAACTTCTTCCAAAAAATGTTCTATATATTTAACTTCTGGCACCCATATTAATAAAAACTGGTTTGTTGCTGTTGTTTGGAAAACTGGCACGTAACCCCCAACATCTAGCTAGATTGCCTTGAAACATTCTATATTTCAGGTCCATCAGAGATTTGTTGCAGTGCATTGTCTGCATTCTCTTTGAATTGCAGTCTGCTGTTTTAAAAAGTCATGAAGAATTTGAAAATTGCTTTGAAAACTCAATTTCCAAGGTCGTTAGCTGTAAAACATCTATTTTATCAGTAGCATGGGATATATTTTGCATGCTTGATACAAGAACTAACTTAATACCTCTATTTCTTGGATACCTTGGATCTAACAGTTTTAAAGACAAAACCTTTTTTTTTTTTTGTGGTACTGGGGATTGAACCTAGGGGCATTCTATCCTCGAGCTATACTTCCAGCCCTTTTTATTTCTTATTCTGAAACAGGGTCTTCCTAAGTTGCTGAGGCTGGCCTCAAACCTTTCATTCTCCAGTCTTAGCCTCCCAAGTAGTAGGATTACAGGTGCGCACCACCATGCCTGGATACTAACCTCCTTTAAAAATTTTCTTTTTTAAATCTTTGCTTTATGCACCATAATCTGAATTTCAGAATTGCATTTATCTTTCCCACTAAATCCTAGAACCTATTTGCATCTTCTTCCTATCCATTTCTCCATAGTACCCTCTCCCTTCCCTTTTCCTTCTCTCTCTTACACTTGATTTGAGAATGTTTTTTAGTAGTTCCTTTTCTCTGAGCCAGATAGAATGAAAACATACTAATTTCTTTCCTGAACACCCAGAGGATTCCCTCACTAGCCGCACCGCTTTCTGAATGATTGGAGTTTTGACTAACATAGTGTAATTTGGAATGATGGTTTGGCATTTTGTCGGCATACTCTTAAAATATTTTAATAATGTTATAAACTAATAACAGCAAGATGTACTTGAATTTTTATGAAATCACTTGTTATTATGTAATTTCCCTCAAAATGTTTTTATGACATGTCCATGTTTTAAGAAATGTGGTCTCATTGCCAAAAAAGTGAACAATAGCATGGGCATGTATTATATAAAATATTTTCTAGATTTTTTGGATCTATAGTTTTCATTCCTTTATACAATGTCTTTGATATATAAAAATCTGTAATTCCATTATGTAGGTTTTCATCAAAATCTTTTTAGCTCCTATTTGAAATTTCATACATTTATACTTGTGGTTTGGAAGCTCTTATTATCCATCCTTACACATTTTTCTTCTAACTTACTAGCATGCACCCTGATTTAGCATGAGGCTATAAATTCCTTTTTTGGCTCATGTCTCCTAAACCTGAAAGGTATAATGCAGTTCAACAATAATATTTTACATCTTTAGCTTGTGAATAATGTCTCTCTTACAAATGGAATTATTAAATATTTATGTAATACGGATGAATTTGGTGCCATACTGTAAATCAAAGCATGTCAAAGAGATAATAAAGTCTTGTTCTAAGGAGATAGATGTTTAAATTCACAGATGATAGATTACCAAAAATTAATGCAAAGCATAAATAGTCTGAATATGGAAAAGAAAATGAGATGTCATTGAGATCATTTATGAAGTGTCAGGTTGATTCTATTATTTTGTCTTTATGATGCTATCAGGCCTAGGATTAGTGTTCCATGATTTCACTTTTAAAAAATTAGTATTATCTGACAGATCTGGTGGCGCACACCTGTTATCCCAGTACTTGGGAGGCTGAGACGGGAGGATCCCACGTTTGAGGCCAGCCTCAGCAACCTGGTGAGGCCCTCAGCAACTTAGTGAGATCCTGTTTCAAAAAAACAATAGGACTCAGGGTGTAACTCAGAGGTAGAATGCCCCTGGGTTCAATTCCTTGCACCCCCCCACCACACAAATATTAGTCTTATCTCCTTTTAATATTTTAGTTTTCCTCAATCCGAACCACAGTGGTCTGTCATTAATGAAACCCTCTGCTCTATTCCTGGAACCGATTAGTATTTTTTTAGCTTGTTTCATTTTTTTGGCTTTATATTTTGTTCCTCAACCAAAGTGGATATCCTGGTGGATATCCTGGTTGCCGACCATGGTCCAGTATGTGTAGTCTTGACCTCTCATGTGGTTCATTGTAGCCTTTCCCTGTCTAGATGGAGAGCAAGTTGATCTTGGTTGTTTTTCTTAATATGGCTATCCTGTGCTCCACTTGTTCATTTTATTTGCTTGGATTTTTCTCAGTTCCTAATTTGTCTTTTTTCTTCTTATTTTGGGGAAAGCAGGGTTATATATATTTTTTTTCAGCAGCAGATATTTTTGGAGTGCTGGTTGTGTTAGATCAGAGCCATGTGTAGTATTTCAAGTTGAGACCAACTCTGTTTTTGCTTTTTGCAGTGCTGGGGATGGAACCCAGGGCCTGTCTATGCTAGACAATGCTCTACCACTGAGATACATCCTCAGCCTGAACTCTGGTTTTAAATCAGATGAGAACCACATTTTCTGTTCTCTAGTGATGTTCGTGCCATTGTTAGTTTTTTGACTGCAGGCACATATTAATGCAGCATCCCAGAGGTGACTTTTAAGCCCCTTTTTATGATAACTAAGGCTCATTATCCTGAGAAATACAGTCACCCTATAGTTTTCCAATTTGAATCCTATATGACATTTCCCCCCTAGTAACTTATAAAGTTTTGGAAATCTTGCAGGTTATCCCACTGACTTGGCATTTCACATACTGGAAAATCTTAGTATCTTTTGCAGACCTGGAAAATTTAATCTACATTTCCTTTTCTACATCATTTATAAAGATGTTAAGTCAGACCACTTCCAGCGCCTTCCCTATTTGTAGTTTTCCTGCCAAAAAATGTCCCTTTTTTCCCTCACTGTCTTTGTTTCTCCAGTAAAGGTTCATCTAATCCTATGATGACTCAGTTCTTTAACTTTTGTGCTAATTCCTTGTCAAGAGCTTAAAAAAAAAACTGAGTGGATTATATTGACAGGTTTCTTCTCCCTGGAGGCTCTACACAGTTCTTAATTTGCTGAGACATGATTACCCCTGTAAGAATCAAAGCTAGCGCCCCCATCCATGATTATGTTTGCTAAATGCTCAGTGACCTTATGCTTTAACATATATAGACATTGCAGATTTGCCAGATCGCTAAGAAGCAATTATAACACCAAATTAGGGAAACTTGGAAGACTGTGGATAAAAAAGGTGAAATTTAGCATTACTGTGGATGGTCGCAATGCAATTATATATAAGCAGGAAAAAAGGCTACCGTGTTTGTCTTTCCTATGTTCCAGGCGGTGTGCTAATCCTGCTACACTGAAGACACGTCATTGTCTTCTCATTTCACAGGTGAGGGAGTGGAAAGCACAGTGAGGTTCAGCAGGTGGTAGTCCTGGACTCTCATGTGGGAACCTCTGCTGCTGAATTGGTGAGCAGATGTTGAAGGCCCGTGAGAGCCAGATGTTGATTAATTGTTGATGGTACAGAGATTGCTAGCACTCAGGAGGCAAGGAAGAGAAGTGTTTATCACCACTGTATGAAGCGATTATGTGTGAAGGTGGTATTACAGCAGAGAAAGGTTGATATAGAGCTATCAGGAAGAGACTTGGGTTGCTGATCATACCCTGAGAAGAACAATGGATAAAGAGGGAAAATGTTTAAAATCTTTGGAAAACTGTATTTTGAACTTTACATAATGCAATCTCCCCTTTTCCCCTTTCACTTACATAACATTTCTATACAGAGAGTACTAGTAGTAATTTATTTTATTTTAGAGCAAAATGACTACATCTTTACTAAAACTCCCTTTACATTTGATCCTCATATTGTATGTGTGGTATATGTTGGAGGGATAGCTAGATATGAGGGACATTTAACATGGGTTAACTATAATGACATCTTAGTGAATTTGGAACATCAGATAGCTCAGGTAATTTGTTAAGGGTAGAAGGATGCAAAATGAAGAAAGAGTAATTTGAAATTGATCAGTTTATCTGAAATGATATTTTTAAAGTTAAAAAAAATACTTCGAAGGAAGTACCATCACATATACCTAATTGTATGGTTGGACAAAGGGCTGAAGGTAAATTGTTGAGAGGGACCAGAGGGCACATACTGAAAGCAGGATAAACACTTTAAAGGTTTTATCTTCCCCTTTACTCTCCTTTAAGAGAGGTTTTCATCTGTAATTCTTTTTCTTTCTTTTTTCTTTTTTGGTATTGGGAATGAACCCAGGGGCGTACTACCTCTGAGCTACATCCCCAGCCCTATTTTATTTTTTATTTTGAAACAGGGTCTCACTAAGTTGCGGAGGGCCTCGCTAAGGTGCTGAGGCTGCCCTCGAACCTGCGATCCTCCTTTCTCAGCCTCCCAAGTACTGGGATTTACAGGCGTGCGCCACCAAGCCCGGCTTCATCTGTAACTCTTATAAATAAGTTTTCTCTAACATTGAAATGATGCGAGTGCACATTTGTGACAGGCCATCTGAACGCACCATAGCGGATGAAGATGAAGTCGCTGCCGCTTTCCCCAGGCTGGTTTGCAACCTGCGGAAGCCGCCGTTGTCTGCCAGTCAGTTTGCTTCCTATCTTCATGTCTTTTCTACAAGAAATGCCCCCTTTGTTTTAAGCATAATGTTGTTATTATTTTTTCAGAGCAAGATGCAGTGGGGCATATTGACTATGGCAGTGGAGTTTAGCTGAGGCAGAGTTATCGATTTAAAAAATATTTAGTTAAAAAAATAATCAGATTAGCATGTATTTTCCTATGGAGCCAAAGTAGTATGGGGAAAATAAGGTTTAAAATGGATTTCATTATGGAGAGTAAAATGGCAATTTTGCTTTTTTTTTTTTGCGGTACCGGGGATTGAACCCAGGGGCGTTCTACCTCTGCGCTACACCCCTGGCCCTATTTTTTATACTTTATTTTGAAACCGGGTCTCACAAAGTTGCAGAGGGCCTCACTAAGTAGAGAGAGAGAGAGAGAGAGAGAGAGAGACAGCGAGAGAGAGCTGAGGCTGGCTGCGAACCCGGATCCTCCGGTCTCCGCCTCCCAAAGTACTGGAATTACAAGCGTGCGCCACCACGCCCAGCCTGCAGTTTTGCTTTTTAAAACTTAATATTTGAAATATTTCACATTGGGTGAAGGATATAGCTCAGTGGTAGAAAACTTGACTATTATGAGTGAAGCCCCAGATTCTATCCCCAAATCTCCAGCACTGAAAAACAAATTAATACTAAAGATACCATGTATATATCAAATCAAAATATGTTTTTAGTAATTCAGTAATTGCCATTTGATTTTCCAAAGAAGGATAAATATTGCAAAAACATACTAAATTACAGTGTAATTTGTAACAAATAGAAAGCTTCTTTACTCCTTATATTCCAAAATATAATTTTTCCATTATGGAAAATTATATTTATGTCGAACATAAATAATCAGATATTTGCTTCACTAATGATCCAGCTTATTTTAAAATCATGTTACTGGGTTTAGCGATGAGACCTCTGCTCTGCGACCTTGTGTGTTATGGAGGCTCGTTATGCTTGTCAAGGGTATTTCCTTTTATTTGTTCTAATTTTACCTGCCATTTAAATCATTGAATGACCCTTCATAATTTTATTATGAAACCATATAATAAGGAAGGACTAGTTGATTATTTTTACTTTAACTTTCATAATCTCATATAATTCAAATCTTCTTTGTGTTCTCATTTCTCAGGTCAAATAACCCTTCTTTTGTAATTTCTCATCACGGTAATGGATGTGATAGAGGACTTTCAGTACATTTATTGTTCTTTTAGCTTTTTACCTCTGCTCTTTCAGGGGAGGAAATCAAGTAGTATGTTGAAAAGAGCACATAACTGGGAGGCAGAAAAGGTCATTATTAGTTCTGGAACCTCAGGTTTATCACATAAAATGAGATTGGCCAAGCTCTCTTGGGTCCTTGTAGCTCAGCAATGCTGTGATTCTGTAACCTGAATAGGCAAATCTTATCTTGGCTGGGAATTGTAGTATGGCAGTAGTTCTTTAGAACAAGCCTCATTAACTGTTTTTTAAATTCTTTTTTATTCTGGTGATTTCTGGTATTTCAGAGTCCAAAGCATGTGCTCATCACTCAACCCTATCAAACCTTATCGATGAAGATTGTATACTTCTTTATTAGAGATTGATACTTAAAAATCAAGTAATTATGCTGTGTATCATTTACATGCTCTAACAAACTCTTTGAGGGTAGTAAAAGAATTTTGGTTAGTAGGAAATAACTCTGCCACAATCAGTGTTGTTTTCATTTCTTGGGATGACTTTCTAAGACCTTTAAGGCAATTGTTAAAAATATTTTGTTCAGAAGCTAGATTCAGTTTCCTGTTGATTGAATTGGCTTATAAAGACTCATTTTAAGAGAGGCAAAATATGCACAACTCTCCAGGTATATAATCAATTAGTTTCTGTGATTGTAACTTTTCACCAATCAATAAGAGACAGTTTATCTCCATGTGCCTTATTTGTTACCTTTGATTCCCGATACTACATATTCTCTTTTGAAACCCTTTTTAATATAAAGAAAGACTGAGCTAGGTTTAAATGTTGTGTAGTTAAACGGTTTTATTTTTCAAAGGTGGATGTCCATTCTGTTCTTTTCCTGAAATACTATTTTTTCATATCATTCTAGAACTGGTTAAAAGTACAGATTTCTTTAAAATATCTAGGAAATTTGAGAGCTTTATATATATATATATATATATATATTATAAATATATATTATGTACACATGCACACTTTTATTGGTGCATTGCAGTTTCACATTGTAATGTAGTTCAGAGTGATGGGGAAATTTGATATCTTCTTATTTTCAAGTTGATTAGTAATTTCCTTTGAAGAGATTATATTTTCATATAGCAGTCAATTCTATTATTTTTATATATGTAGGGATCTTAGTGGTATTTCCTAGATAATCCATACCAAATTTTGAAACCTAGCATGCTTCTGTTTAACCTTTCTCTACAGTATGTCAGTATGTGCCAACAGGAAAATTACCCTTATCAATCTAACTAAAATGTAATTGAGAAGACAAATCATCAAAGTCCCTAAAAATTCATCTAGGAGCATTTGCTGTTAATCTAAAACAGGAAGCCTTCACTAAATTGAGTTGCTTGTTTTGCATTCTTTTTTTTGCTTATATATAAGAACAAGGGGGAAAAATGGAATTCTTAGGAAACACTAAAAGTGTTTTTGTCCATAGCAAATTGATCAGGGTTCATGATACTAAAGCCCTTGAATCAGAGATGAGAAAATGTAAAACAGAGTAAGTAAAGTCCCTTTTATATGGACTCTTGGGAATTAGATTGAAAATGAACAAAATAATTTGATAACTTTATGCCAAAAATGTATAATTTTCTTCATGAATTTTTATAGTGTTAATAGTCTTTTTACTTGCCAGATTCATAATTTCACTTTTAGAAAATATTGTTTTAATCACATTGCACTTGACTCAATCTCTCCCTTTCTCTGCCTGTACTCTTCTGGTTTTTTTCTACTTTGCACTGCTGTATCTACTTGTAATGACTAGTTTCCTGAGATGTTAGAGTACTTCCATCCTTGCAGTTTTAACTGTATGGAATGCCATAAACTGTCTTCTGTTTTCCTATCTGTTTCACAATATGGAAAATAAAATTCAAAAGATGCTTGGTCAGTGTTGAGTGGCTTTCATATGATTCTAACCTTGATTTCCTTGTAATTGTGGAAATTTTTATTTTGAAAATATGTGAGGAGCCTTAGGATATTTTGAAAAATGTATCACTGGTTGCATTTGTTTTAAAAATGCATTCTGGCTATGAAATAGGAAAAATTGATTTTTATTTTGACTAAAGCTATAGTGGACTTTGGAAGCTCATGCTGGGGTTTGTATTCTGTCCTGCCACTCAGTGTCCTCACCTGTAAAATTGGAATAAGAGCACCTATTGAGCCAGAATGCTGTGGGAATTAAACCAAGTACCTGGAACTATACCCAGCACATAGTAATTCAGTAAATGTTTCTTCTTGTCCTCTGTGTTAAATGTCTTTACATGGCTTTGACACTCAGCCTACTTTACCAGGATACTCGAGATTATCCTACTAAAATAGAAAACTTACAAAGCTAATTGATTTTAATAAGAAATTAGTTTCTTACAAAATGTTTTCAACTGCAAAAATTTTTGGGTCATGAATATTCACATTAGAATATACGTGTCTGATTAGAAACAAGAACTTCTTAGAAACAAAGTTATTTCCTTTCCTAGTTATTCAATTTGGGATCCTTCCATTTCTATTTTAAATGCTTGCTTCTAAGAAAAAGTTTATGTAATGAAAGAAGAGAATGAATTGTATATTTTCATTAATTTGAATGACATTCTCCTTTGGATGAATTCTGAAAGGCCTGGTTAACTTTAGCATTACTGGTGCTGGGAGAGATGCTAATATTAAGCGAGTGTTTGGTTGCAGGACATGATCAGTTTACACTGTTGCAGAGCCTTAATTAAAGTTTTATTAAACTGTGTAAACCATGATCCAGTTTGGATTTGAAAGTAGATAGACATCTGTTTCAAATATTATTACTATAGTTGGAAATTAATAGCCTTTTTCTTTGGAAGTCTGAAAGTTTCCTTTATGAAACTTGTTTTTGTCTCTTCACCTATTTCCTGTTATTAAAATAGTCTTGAGTTGCAGGTTATTTTAGAAATGATTTTAATAATTTATGCCATATATGTATATATGAAAGAGAGGCAGAGAAGTCCTTGGAAGTATTAAATTCAAGAACAATAAATCAAGAATCCTGTTTTAATGTTCAAGGTAAGTTTTATAGTACTGAGTCAGAAGCATGTAAGACAGCTTTCTTGATTGGGGACCATTGAGCCTTCTGCCCTCCCTCCCTGTCTTGAGTTTTTCTCTATGAAGTAGAGTCTGATTCTATGCAAATTTTGGTGGTGTTTTGCTTACTTAAGTAATAAACCCTAAGTACTTTAATTCCTTTATTTTTCTTTCTTTCTTTTTTGCCTTGGTGATATGAGAAAATTCTTCAGGAAATGCAGCTCTTTAGCTAATTATGTTTTACTCTTTGTTCTGGAAAGCATTTTGCTATCATATTTTACTCTGACAGAATCATCTAATGGTATCTAGAGAAAAAATTTCAGAATTTAAATTTTGTATTATGCCACGCTGACTAAGATGGTAGAAAACAACATTTGTGGTCTCTGAAGTCCAGAATACATCCACTTACTGTGCTGCTGTGTCTTGGTTCTGCAAGACCTGGCTGTTAAAGGAATACATGTTCAATGGAAACTTTGTAAAACACAGGAGGAGGTCAGAAAAGAAAGTCACCTGACATTGCACCACGTGGAGCCTGTTGTTTGATACCATTTTGGTGTTTCCTTCACTGTATCTCATGTGTTACTTTCAGATATGTTAACAGAAGTAGGAAAATATCATCTTGATTTTGTATTGTATATTTTTTTTGCTAGAAATATATGTGTTTCCTTGTCATTAAAATGCTTCAAAATAGTATTTTAGAGCCGGGCGTGGTGGCGCACGCTTGTAATCCCAGTACTCTGGGAGGCGGAGACCGGAGGATCTGGGTTCGCGGCCAGCTTCAGCTCTCTCGCTCTCTCTCTCTCCCTGTCTCTTTCTCTCTCTTTCTCTCTCTCTCTCTCTCTCTCTCTCTCTCTCTCCTTAGTGAGGCCCTCCGCAACTTCGTGAGACCCGGTTTCAAAATAAAGTATAAAAAATAGGGCCGGGGTGTAGCACGGGCCTGCGTTCAATCCCCAGTACCGCAAAAACAAAACAAAACAAAACAAAAAACAACAAAAAAAATAGTATTTTAGTTCATGACTGGAAAATATTATTCATTGTATATACTTTTCCTGTTGTTAATCATAAATAATGCTGTAGTGAATATCTTTATGAGTAGGTTTTTGAGTCTTTATATGAAGGCTTTTATATGCAACACTAAATTGCTTTCTGATCAAGTCATTCTAATTTGCAATTCTACCAATGTGGTATCTTTTGAATTTTACTCATTTTTATTTTTGTTTTCTTGGTATACTTTTATTGGTGCATTGTAATTAGACATCATAGCGAGGTTCAAAGTGATGCAAACATACATGCACACAGCACTTGGTGTGGTTCCCTCTGAATCCCCTCCCCTCCCCCCGTCCCCATACATGTTAGTGAGATTGGTAGTGATACCTTTATACATGGACATAGCATTACTTGAACTGTTCCTTCATCAAGCCACCTTTTCCTTTCCCCACATCCCTTTCCCAAAAACCTACTAGTCTCGTATTTATCTGAAGTCCCTTTTATTCCTATTTTCTCCCTAGCTTTCACAAAAGAAAACTTTGACTTTCTGAATCTGGCTGATCTCACTTAGCATAATATTCTTTAATAAATAATTTAGTTGTAGCCAGTCCATAATGCTCAAGGAAAAAAATATCCAAGAGTTTAAGTAGTTTTGAGATCATTTTAATGTTATTTTTAAGTGAAAACAGTTTTTATTATTTAAAAATACTATTACCTTTGATATATAATTTCATAAAATTTATAAAAGACATACATGCAAATTAACTCCAATTGTTTCTCTGTTATTGTGGTTTTGAGTTTTAATTTATAACAATAGGTATGATTAAAGAAAACAAAAACTGTTAATTCACATAAAAATCCTTCAAGTCAGTGGCAAAACTGACCTTAGAAAAAAGCTAATTCAAATCCCTTTTTTCTTTGTTTGTTTTTGTGATACTGAGGATTGAACTCAAGCATGCTCTACCACTGAGCTATACTTCCAGCCCTTTTAATTTATTTTTTGTTTTTATTTATTTATTTCATTTCATTTATTGGTGCATTGTAGTTATACATTTTGATAAGTGTCAGGGTATCAGAAGCAGGCATGCACACATTGCTCATTTAGCCCTCCCTGTAATCCCACCCTGTTCCCTCCCCCTTCCCTCCTTTCCGTGCTCATCATAGTGATTGACTCTGATAAGTTTGTATATATACATCGTGTGCATTAGTGTATTTCCCTGTTCCCCCCTCCCATCTCCCTCAGTTAGGTCGCCTTCTTTGCTCAACTAAAGTTTTCTCCTTTTTTGTCTGGAGTCCCTTCTAAGTTCCATTCTCCCTAGCTTCCACATATTAGGAGAACATCCGACTTTTCACTCTTTGTGACTGACCAATCTCACTTAGCATAATGTTCTCCAGTTCCCTCCATTTCCCTGCAAAGGATGTAATTTTGTTCTTCTTTATGGCTGTGTAAAATTCCATTGTGTACATATCTCATAGTCTTGTAATCCATTTATCTGTTGGTGGACACCTTGGCTGGTTCCAAAGTTTGGCAACTGTGAATTGTGCAGCTATAAAAATAGATACACATGCATTAGTCTGGTAGTTTGGTTTCAGTCCTTTTGGGTAGATGCCTAGAAGTGGTATTGCTGGGTCATATGGTAGGTTCATTTCCAGTCTTCTGAGGATCCTCCACACTGTTTTCCAAAGTGGTTGCACTAATTTGCAATCCCACCAACAGTGTATTAGAGTTCCTACTTCTCCACATCCTCGCCAGCATTTGTTGTTTGTGTTTTTAATGATTGCCATTCTAGCTGAGGTTAGGTGAAATCTCAGGTAGTTTTGATTTGCATCTCTCTGATTGCTAATGATGTTGAATATTTTTTCATACATTTATGGGCCATTTGTATTTCTTCTTCCGTGAAGTGTCTATTTAGATCACTTGCCCATTTTTTGATTGGATTATTTGTTTTTTAGTGGTGATTTTTTTAAGTTCTCTGTATATTCTAGATATGAGTCCTCTATCAGAGGAGTAGCTGGCAAAAATCTTCTCCCATTCTGTCTGCTCTCTGTTGAGGTTCTTGATTGTTTCCTTTGCCACACAAAAGCTCTTCAGTTTAATGCAATCCCATGTATTGATCCTCATTTTAATTTCCTGTGCCTTTGGGGTCTTGTTGAGGAAGTCTTTACCTGTGCCTATGTGTTGAAGTGTTGGACCTATGCCCTTTTCAAGTAGCTGTACGTTCTCTGGTCTGATTTCTAGGTCTTTGATCCATCTTGAATTGACTCTTGTACTAGGTGAGAAAGTGGGGTTTATTTTTATTTTTCTGCATACGGTTAGCCAGTTTTGCCAGCACCATTTGTTGAAGAGGCTATCATTTTTCCAGTGGATGTTTTTAGCCCCTTGGTCAAAAATCAATTGACTGTAGGTGTGTGGATATGTTTCAGAGTCTTCTATTCTGCTCCATTGGTCTATGTGTCTGTTTTTGTGCCAATACCATGCTGTTTTTATTACTATGGCTTTGTAGTATAGTTTGAAGTCAGGTATTGTGATGCCTCCTGCATGGTTCTTGTTGCTGAGAACTACTTTGGCTATTCTTGGTTTTTTGTTGTTCCAAATGAATTTAAGGACAGAGTTTTCTATGTCAGTAAAGAATGACTTTGGTAATTTAATGGGTATTACATTGAATCTTTAGATCACTTTTGAAAGACTGGCCATTTTGATGATATTTATTCTGCCTACCCAAGAGCATGGGAGATCTTTCCATCTTCTAAGATCTTCTTCAATTTCTTTTTTCAATGTTTTCTAATTTTCCTTGTAGAGGTCTTTTACCTCCTTGGTTAGGTTTATTCCCAAGTATCCTATTGTTTTGGGGGATATCGTGAGTGGAAATATTTTCTGGATTTATTTTTCAGTGAATTTATGGTTGGCATACAGAAAAGCTTCTGATTTTTAAGATTGATTTTGTATCCAGACACTTTGCTGAATTTGTTGATCAGTTCTATAAGCCTCTTGGTTGAGTTTGTTGGATCTTCTAAGTATAATATCATGTCATCTGCAAATAGAGTTTCAGTTCCTCTTTTTCTATTTGTACTTCTTTTATTTCCTTCTCTTGCCTTATTGCTCTGGCTAGAGTCTCAAGTACTATATTGAAAAGGAGTGGTGACAGCAGACATCCTTTTCTTGTTCCTGGTTTTAAGGGGAACTCTTGAAGTTTTTCCCCATTCAGTATGATGTTGGCTGTGGGCCTATTGTATATTGCCTTTATGATGTTGAGATATGTTCCTTCTACTCTGATTCTCTGCAGTGTTCTTATCATGAATGGGTGTTGGATTTTGTCAAATGCTTTCTCAGCATCTATTGAAATGATCATGTGATGTTTGTCTTAAGTTCTGTTTATGTGGTGGATTACATGGATTTTTTTGTGTATGCTGAACCAGCCTTGCATCCCTGGGATGAACCCAACTTGGTCATGATGTATGATTTTTGTGAAGTGGTTTTGAATGCGCATTGCTAGTATTTTGTTTAGAAGTTTTGCATATAAGTTAATCAACGATATAGGTCTGTAGGTTTCTTTTCTTGAGCTTTATTTGTTTCGTTTTGGTATTAATGTAATGTTGGCTTCATAGAATGCATTTGAAGTGTCCCATTTCTTTCTATTTCATGGAATAGATTGAGGAGTATTGGAATTAGTTCTTCTATAAAGGCTTTATAAAATTCACCTGGGAAACCATCTGGACCTGGGCTTTTCTTTGATGGTAGCCTCTTTATTGCTGCTTCAATCTCTTTGATTGCTATTGGTCGATTTAAGTTTTCTATATCTTCTTGATTCAACTTAGGAAGGTTGTACGTGTCTAGAAATTTGTGCATTTTTTTCTAGGTTTTCCATTTTGTTGGAGTATAGTTTTTCAGAGTAGTTTCTGATAATTCTCTGGATTTCCGTGCTGTCAGTGGTAATATTGCCTTTTTCATCTCTTATTTTAGTAATTTGGGTTGATTCTTTTTTTGGTTAAGTTGGCTAGTGGTTTATCTATCTTGTTTATTTTTTCAAGGAACCAGCTTTTGGTTTGTTGATTTTTTGTATTGTTTTTTTATTCTCTACTTCATTGATTTCTGCTCTGATTTTAATAATTTCCTGTCTTCTACTGGCTTTGGGGTTAGACTGTTCCTGTTTTTCAAGGGCTTTGAGTTTATTTATTTGGTGATTTTCTGTTTCTGTGGGCACTCAGTGCTATGAATTTTCTTCTTAATACTGCCTTCAGGGTTTCCCAGAGATTTTGATATGTTGTGTCTCTGTTTTTGTTTGTTTCTAGAAATTTCTTAATTTCTCCCCTTATTTCTTCTCTGACCCATTCCTCATTCAGCAGTGTGGTGTTTAGTCTCCATGTTTATGAGGTTTCTCTGGGTCTTCCTATAGTTGATTTCTAGTTTCATTCCATTATGGTTTGAAAAGATGCAGGGGATTATGTTACATTTTTTGAACTTGCTAGTACTCACTTTGTGGCCTAAGATATGGTCTGTTTTAGAGAAGGTTCCATGAGCAGCTGAAAAAATGTGAATTCAGCAGTAGTTGGGTGGAATATTCTGTATGTGTCTACTGGGTCCATTTGGTTTATGGTATTCCTTAGGTCTGAGGCATCTTTACTGACCTTTTGTCTTGAAGATTGATCTAGTGGTGTGAGAGGTGTGTTGGTCTCCTGATATTCTTGTTTTGGGATCTATGTGTGATTTAATGTCACGAAGAGTTTCTTTTATGAAAGTGGTTGCACCTGTGTTTGGGACATAAATGTTGACTATTATTATATCCTCTTGCTGGATTGTTCCTTTTACCAGTAAGAAATGACCTTCTTTGTCTCTTCTGATAAGTTTAGGTTTGAAGTCTAATTTGTGTGATATCATAATTGCTATTCCTGCTTGTTTTCGAGTTCTGTTAGTGTGGATTACCTCGCTCCATCCCTTCACCTTTAGTTTGTGCGTATCTTTACTTGTAAAGTGTGTTTCTTGCAGGCAGCATATAGATGGATTGTGATTTTTAATCCATTTTACCACCTTATGTCTTTTGATTGGGGAGTTGAGGCCATTTATATTCAGCGTGATTATTGAGAGATGGGGTTTCATTTCTAACATTTTGAGTTTTAATTTCTGTTTGAGGTAGTGTTTGTTCTTTGCCTAGTTGTTTGTTTGATGGGAATCACTGTTTCTCTGGTTCTGGCATTTCCTTATTATTCTTTCTTTGTAATTAATCTCTTTGAGTATTTTCTCTAGTGCTGGTTTAGAAGACATAAAGTCTGTCAGTTTCTGTTTGTCATGGAAGGTTTTTATTTCCCCATCAAATTTGATAGATATCTTTGCTGGGTAGATAAATCTTGGCTGGAAGTTGTTTTCTTCCAGAGTTTGGAATATGTCACTACAGGCCCTCCTGGGTTTCATGACTTTGTTTGGAAGGTCGGGAGTGATTCTTATTGGTTTGCCTCTGAATGTTACTTGGTCTTTTACTCTCGCTGACTTTAAAATTCTCTCCTTGGCCTCTACATTAGTCAATTTATTATGTGGTGTAGTGAACGTCTTTTCTGATCTTGTCTATTAGGGGTTCTATATGTTTCCTGTACCTGTGTGTCGACCTCTCTTTCTGTGTTCGGAAAATTTTCTAATATTACTTCTCTGAATAGGTTATTGATTCCTTTGTTTTCAGCTTCTAGTCCCTCTTCTTTGCCTATTATTCTTAGGTTTGCTCTTTTAAGACTGGCTGAGATCTCTTCAATGTCCAATTCATGCTGTCAAATTGTTTTTTCTAATTTATATACTATGCGTTCATTTTTGGAGAGGTCATCTTCTAAGAGTGAGATTCTGTTTTACATGTGGTCTAGTCTATTGTTGATGGTCTCTATTGATGCCTTCATTTCAATTATTTCATCCTTCACTTCCTTCAGAGCTTCTTTTTGATTCCTGTTCGGGGTTTCAGTCTTTGTTTATTTGATCCTTCATTCCTTTCAGGCTCTCTCTGAATTCTTTTCAGAAATCCTGTATCATTTCTACTATTAAAATTCTGAATTGTCTTTCTGGCAATCTTTGCACGTCTGTGTTGGCGGGTTCTGTTGTTGTGGGATTGTGGGAGCTCATTGTTTCTTTGCTATTCTTCCTTTTCATGATTTCAGGTTTCTTATGTTTATACCTTTGTTGCTTTTGGTAGCTCTCTCTCTCTCTCACTCTGTAGGTTTCCTATGTCTAATCTCTCTCCCTTTATAGTTTCTTCTTCTGGAAGTAGGTAGTTGCTAGTAGGTGAGCCTTACAGGCGAATAGCCTTTAGTGAATGGTTATTCTCACTTGCTCGGTATAATATCCATTTGCAGGCCCAATTCTTGGTCTCCTTCAGTGATTGGGACCCTTGCCTGGTGCCTCTCACTACCTGTGCAAGCGACCAGTGCTGCTATTGCTCCTCTCACTGCAAGTGTGGGTCTCCACGTTCTCCACTTGGGATGTCCCTATGTCTCTCTCTGTCTACACCTATGGCAGGTGTCATCAGCTGGGGACCCTGGGCTTGTGTCTCTCTTTGCCTACAGAAGTGGTGAATGTCGCTTTGGCCTGATTCTGTGCAAACATGGAATTCCACGTTTTCCACAGAGAGGTCCGGTTTGGTTAAATTTTCCCCAGTACCACAACTGTATGTCCTGTGGTGATCCCTGGGGACTCTATAAGGGCATTGTGACCCACAGGCTGCAAGTCTGTCCCACCCAGGGACTGTCTGCTTATCCATGCGTCTACCGTGTCCCACAGCAGACCCCAGTCCCACCTCTGCTGGGGCAATCCGCACAGTCTCAGACCCTGCGAGTCCCTGTGGCTATGCTGGGTGGTCTCCCCCTGCGGTGGCTCATTGACCTATGGTCTCGTTGAATGCTGCTCTTAATTTCTTGGGGAGAGGGTGGGCTTAGCCGCGCTGCCGCAGGTTCTGGTCTGGCCTCCGGGCACTGGGGACTCTGCTGAGCGTGGATAGACCTGCTGCTTGCTTTTGTCGCTGATGCTCTACAGTTGCCAGTTTTACAAAAAGTTCCTGGCTTTTTTGTTGGTGGCCAGCAGAAGTTTCAATGCCGGCGCTGCTGCTGCTTCTGCTGTCCTGGCAGTTTGGGTCTGTGTTGTGTGTGGAGCACGTTGCTGCCCACCTTCACTGCTGCTATTCTGCAGTTGCTGGATTCACAGCAGTTCGCTGGCATCTCCATTGGTCTTGTGTGGAAGCCACAATGCTGGTAGCTGCCGGTAAGGTCCTGCCAAGATGGCTCCGCTGCAGCCGCTGTTGCCGCCGCCGTTTGGTCTCTTGAGTGTGGGGCAAGCCGCTGCTTGCTTTAGTCTCTGCTGATCTGCAGTTGAATTTACAACAGGTCTTTGGCTTCTCTGCTGGCAGCGTGTGGAAGCTGCAATGCCAGTAGCAGCCAGCGTGGTCTGGCCAAGATGGCACCGCCACCATTCCTTAGGTAAGGCGCTTGGAGCTTTTTACTTTCTTCTGTTTCGTCCTCTGGCTTTGATTCCATTGGTTTCAGATTTTTTGTTGTTTAGTTCAAGTTTTTGTTCCTTCTCTTCTCCTGTCGAGAAGTTGCTTTCGCAGCGATTGAGATCCAAGTCTCAGAGAGATCGTAACGTGGTATCTCCCTTAGTCTCCATCTTGGAACTCACATCCTTTTTTATTTTTTATTTTGAAGCAAGATCTCCCTAATTTTGCCTATGCTGTCCCAAAACTTGGGATCCACCTGTCTCAGCCTCCCAATGTACTGGGATTACAGGGCTGCACCACCACAGTCAGACCCAAATCTTTTTGATATGCAAAATGAGATTTAAAGTCGTTTTGTGTTTTGTGAAAAGGCCCTTATATTGTAGCAGAGCTAGGGTCAGAAAATAGATTGATTCCTGATCTTTTCTTGTTTTTAATAAAACTTGTCTTCAATGAACCATTTCTTCCATATTAAAGGTTTTATAACATACTCATATATTTTAAAGAGTAATAAATGTAGTGAATATGCCAACCAGTTAATGGAACAAATACAGATACTTTATAAGCCTCTTAGGTATTTCTCAATCACATTTTGTTCTTTTCCTTTCTGAGTTAACACTAATCTGAGTCTTTTGTGTATTATTCACTTATTTTTTAAAAATAAATTTACCAGATATGTGTGTGTACCTAAGTAATCTATTTTTGAGCTTTATGAAATTATCTATGGGTAATGTCCTCTATTTTACTTTTCCCCTCTCAAGCTTATGCTTCTGAAATTAATCCATGATGCTTGAAGGTTTATTTCACTTATTTTCTTTGCTTTGTGGTATTTGGTTGGGGACTAGATCATAACTTAGTTTCCCATTCTCTTTCTGATGGGTTATTTCTGTAGTTTTGCTATTATAATGATACTATGGGCTTCTTGTGTTGTCTCTTGGTACCCAGGTACAAGGTGCCTTTGGTATATAGTCCTAGGAATGAGATTGGTCACAGAACAGGTGCATTTCAAATCTGTAAGGAAATGCTATATTGTTTTTCAGAGTAGCTCGCATGTCCATCAGCAGCATGTGATAGGTCCTATTGTAGATTAAACTAACATGTTTGGTATTGTCAGACTCACTATGTATTATCTAGGTTTGAAATCTTATCTTATTGGTGTTATAATTTATATTTTCTTGATTAATAATACTGATGAACCATATTCTTATTGATTTTATTCATTTTATCTTCTCTTGTGCCAACTCTGAAATGCCTGTTCATATCTTTTGTTGATTTTCTGTTAAATTATTGGCTCTTAGGAATTTTTAAAAACCAGTTTAATGCATTGCAAACATCTTCTGATTGTGGACTTGTGGTTTGTTTTACCATTGTATGATAGCTTTTGTGAGAGAGACTCTCAATTACAATGTCAGATTTTTCAGTCATCTCCTTTATAGTTCATTTTTTATGGCTTTTTAAAATCACCTTTGCCCATCCCTAAGTTATAATGATATTCTCTTATATCCTAATGCATCGGCAATTGAATTTTGGTTGTGGAGTGTGAGTTAAGGTTCAATTTCATTTTATTTCCGTATGTATAGCCTATTAGCCAAATGTAATTTATTCAGTGTTTATTCGAGAGAGAGTCTGGATTCGTGTCAGCTCTGTTATGTGTCAACTTTCTCTTTCTATATGAGAGTCTGTTTCTGAGCTTTTAAATTTTGTTCTGCAGTCTATATTTCTATTCTTGTTACTTCATTGTTGAAGTTTTATCATGAGTTTTGATACCAGGTTGAACAAGTCCCTTAATATTTACATCTATTAAAATTTTGCTTATTGGTTCTTTCTTCTTATCTACATATTTTATAATAAGCTTCTAAATTTTTTATTGAAATTACAGTGAATTTAAGTATGAATTTGAGAGAATTGTCATTCTTTTGATTTGTCCTTTTACTAAGAGATATGGCCTATTTCCCTATTTATTTTGGGTATTTTCATAGCATTTCACTTAAGTTATGAAATAGTTTTTGTAGAGACCTGACACACATTTTTTTGTTATAGTTGTTCTTAGGTACCTTATATTTTCCCCTTGTAAATAACAATTTTTAAAATTATGCTTTCTTATTTTTTGTTGAATAGAAATTCTTTTTTTTTCCTATATGGTGACCCTGTATATAGCCATCTGGCAAGATTTTACTATTAATTCTAATTACATTTCTTTGGATTATGAGAAACATTCTGTGAAGACAATTGCTATATATGAATTCTACTTTTGCATCTTCCATTCCAGTCCTTGGCATTTTGTTCTTTTTCTAGTGTGGTGACTCGGAACTATAATACGGAGTAGAAATAGTGAGAGTGCCTGGTGTGTTTGTGCACACTTGTAATCCCAGTACTTTGGAGGCTAATACAGGAGAATTGCAGGTTTGAAGCCAGCCTCAGCAACTTAGTGAGCCCTCCTCAGCAACTTAGCAAGACTCTGTTTCAAAATAAAAAATTAAAAGGGCTAGGGGTTTATCTTGCCCTTTTATCTAGGTAGAATGCCCCTAGTAATCTGCAGTAAAAAAGAAAAAGTGATAGTGGTCAGATTTTTCTTTTTCTTATAGGAACTAATTTTAACATGTTTTTAAGAATTATAATTGATCTAGGTTTTGTATATACATTTATGTTTACCATGTTAAGAAGTTTTTTTATATTGTGATACACTAGTATATTAAAATACTTAGGTATTTTACTTGGGTACTGTTTTATCTCTCCTTTTTTTTCTTTTGCATCTTTGGGATCACGATAGTTTCCCCCTTTAATCTCTTCCTGTGATGGATTACATTTATTTTATAATGTTAAACTGCTCATATGTTTTTCAAATAAACTAAAGTTGATCATGATGTGTACTTGATTATAGACTGCTAAGATTTGGTTTGCTAATCCCATTTAGGATTTTTGCACATAGGTTCATTAATGAAATTAGCATTTTAATCAAATTACCTTATTACTCCCCCAATACCACTAGTTGTAAGCAGCCACTAATCTGATTTCTCTATACATTTGTTTATTCTATACAATCTGGATAAATGGTATCATACAATATATAATCTTTTGTGACTGGTTTCTTTCACTTAGTATAATGTTTCCAAGGCTCATCCATTTTGTAGCATGTGCCAATACGTAATTAATTTTTATTGTCACTATTCAATTGTACCTATATATCACATCTTTATCCGTTCATTAGTTGATGGATAATTGTGTTGTTTACACTTTTAGGCTAATGTTATTGGTATTGTTGTTAACATGTATAACCAATGTTTTGTGTGGCACATATTTCTTGTACTTTGGTTATACACCTAGAAGTGAAGTTGCCGGGTCATATGATAGCTCTGTGTTTAGAGTTCTTAATGTTTAGTTCTCCTGTAACATTTTGAGGCACTTCCAGATTGTTTTCTAAATGGGCAACAGCAGTTTGCATTCCCACCAGTGGTGTGTATGGTTTCTGATATTTTCACACCTTTCCCAGCATTTGTAATGACAGTTGGCCCTCTGTATCTGCAGGTTCTGTGTTCAGCCAACCTGGAATTTAAAATATTTGACAAAATAATGCATCTGTATTGTATATGTACAGAGGATTTTCTTTTCATGATTCCCTAAAGAATTAAGCACAACTGCTTACACAGAATTTACATTGTATTAGTTGTTATGCACAATCTAGAGATGATTGAAAGTGTATAAGAAGCTATGCATAGGTTATATGCTAATACTAAATATTGTATATTTAGTATTATATACTATATATTATACTATACTAATACTATATATTATATAATGGACTTGCACATTTTCAGATTTTGGTACTTGCAGGCAGTCCTGGAACCAATCTCTTGCAGATACTGAGGGACAACTGTATCTATATTTTGATGATAACTGTTCTAGTGGATGTGAAATAGTTTCTCCTGATACTGATTTGCTTCTCCCTGGTGGCTAATGATGTCAAGCGTCTTTTCATGGGCTTATTGCCACTTGTATGTCTTATTTGGAGAAGTGTCTATTCAGATCCTTTGTCCGTTTTAAAAACTGTGTTGTTTATCTCTTCATTATGGAATTGTAAGTGTTCTTTATATATTCTAAATATAAGTCCCATATCAGATACATGATTTGCTAACATTTTCTCCCTTTCTCTGGGCTATCTTACGTGTGTGTGTGTGTGTGTGTGTGTGTGTGTGTGTTACTAGAGATTAAACCCAGGGGCATTCTACCTTTGAGCTATACTCCCAGCCCTTTATTTATTTATTTTTGTTTTGAAATAGGGTCTTGTTAGGTTACTGAGTCTTGCTTTGTTGCTGAAGCTGTCCTCAAAACTGCGATCCTTCTGTCTCAGCCTCCCAAGTACTGAGAATACAGGGGTGCACCACCATGCCCAGCCCTCTTTTCACTCTTAATGATGTCCTTGGAAGTGAACCACTTTTCAGTGATGCTCACCTAATCTATTTTTCTGTTATTTATGCTTTGGTGTCATATTAGTATCATGTATTATTCAGGGTTCTTCAGAAGAATAGAACCAATAGAATATATATAAGTATAAGAGGGAATTTATTAGATTGCATGATCAGAGCCTGACTATCTCCACAATGCTTGTCTGCAGGCTGGAGATCTGAGAAACCAGTAGTTGCTCAGTCCCAGAAGTTGGAAGCCTCATACCAGAGATATAGCCCCAGTCTAAGGTCGAAAGCCTGGAAGTCCCCTGAAGAATTGCTGGTATAAGTCCATATTCAAAGGCTCAAGAATCTGGAGTCTGATGTCCACAGGCAATGGTACCAGCAAAAAAATGCATGCACTCAAGAAGCGTTGAGCCTGCACATGCATGAGTCTTCTGCTTTCTGTTTTGTCTGGGCCTCCAGACTATTGGACGGCGCCGCCCACATTCAGGGCAGGTCTTTCACTGACCCACATACTAATTGCCTCTGGAAACACCCTCACAGACACACCTAGAAGTGTGCTTTACCAATTTTCTAGGTGTCTTTCAATCTAGTCAAGTTGAGAACCAAGATTAACCATCACCTATTATACTAGCAAACTATTGCCTAATTCAAGGTGGTAAATATTTATACCCATGTTATTACCTTCATTTTTGAAAGATAGTTTTGATGGATATAAGATTTCTGGTTGGCAATTGTTTTCTTTTAGCATATTGAATATTGTTTCTGATGAGAAGTTAACTGTTAATGTAGTATCCTTGTATATGACAAGTCTTTCTTGTTTTTCTGCTTTCAAAATATTTGCTTTTTTGTCTTTCAGTATTATTAGTATGATGTACCTAGGTGTGGATCTGTGTTTATTCTGCTTCAAGTTTGTTGAGCTTCCTGGATTATTGTTTTTAATTAATATTTCATTAAATTGGGAAAGTTTGAAGCTCTTATTTCCTCCCCAAATTTATTTTTCTTCTCTCCTCTCTATTTGGTCTGTGTGGTTAATGGTATGCCACCTTTTTCTGAGACTCTGCTTGTTTTTCTTCATTTTTAAAAATCTGATCATTAGGTTGTATAATCTGTGCTGAACTTCTAGTTTATTTATTCTTCTGCCAGTTCAGAAATACAATTAAATCCCTTATATCAATTATTGTACTTTTCATTTCCAGAATTTCCATTTTTAAAATAATTTCTATCTCCTTATTGATATTCCCAATATGGTGAGACCTTGTCATCAAAACATCCTTTATTTCTCTAAGCATGGCTTCCTTTAGTTCTTTGAACATATTTATAGTGGTTAGTTTATAAGTCATTTCTTAAATTTGATATCTTGACCATCTCACAAGTAGTTTTTGGTGTTAACTTTTTCCACTTATGTATGAATTACACTTTTGTATTTCTTTGTCTCATAATTTTTTGTTGAGAACTGGACATTTAAGGAATATGTTGCAGCACCTCTGGAATCTGATTTCCACTATTCCTGGCCCTTGTTTTTGTTATTGGCTTATTTATTTGTTCAGTGACTTGTCTGGACTATTTCAATTATTTTCCTCCAGCAAGGTGGAGTCCGATGTCACTTCTCAGTGGGTACAGTTATCCTAGGGATAGTGGTTTCAGCAGAGCTCCCTGTGATTACATTAGCTGCGAAGCTCCACCAATTGCTGGCTGATTGCTCTATTGTTGTGATAGTGTTTCAGGGCTTATATAATTGTTTCCCAGTCTCATATAATTAGCTTTGCAGGGGTAGTTTTTTGTTTGTTGGTTTGTTTGTTTTGTGGTTCTGTGGTTTTGTGTGTTGTGCTGGGTATAGAGTTTTTTCCCTATAAATAGGAGCTGGTAGAAGAAGAAAGGACTGATCTTTTAGCCACGCTCACTGAGAATTTAGCCATTGCAACTTAGAGCTAACGATGAGAAAAGTGTGGGTGGCCTCTTCCTTTTGAGGAAAAAGGGATCCACATTTTCCTGGCCACCTCCATAGGGAACGGAGTTTCCCTCAGATTAAGCTAGGGGTAGGAAAAGTGTGGATGGGTTGTGGCTCAAGGGCCACAGACATGTGCTTACCAAGACTAATGTATCTCTTTACATGATTGTTTCTTGATTTGTCTTTTGCTATTACGACAATTTCCAGTTTATTTTTTTAAACTGGGAATGGGTCTATGGATCCTCATGATGAAATTCTGGAAGTGGATCATATTAGTTAGCTTTTCCATAGCTGTGATCAAACTACCTGATTCAAACAAGATATAGGAGGAAAAGTTTGTTTAGCTCACTGTTTCTGAGGTACAGTCCAAGTTGGCTGATTCCAAGGCAGACATCATGGTTGCCTGGCATAGAAGAGAAAAGCTGAGCTCAATTTATGGCAGCCAGAAGCAGAGAGAAAGAGGAAAGGATAGGGATGGACATAACCCCCAAGGCCACACCCACAGTGACCTACCTCCTCCTCCAGCCACACCCTACCTGCCTAAGTTACCACCCAGTAGGTTCATTAAAATTATTAATCTATCAATGGATTTACCCACTGATGAGATTTGAGCCATGATTCAATTATTTCAGCTCTGAATATTTTTACATTGCCAATACATGATCTTTTCTGGAGGAACATTCTATATTCAAACCATAACATGGATTATTGTATGATTGGCTTTTAGTTTTTTTGTTTCCTATTTTCCATGAGAGTTAGGAATCAAGGTATACTAACCTAGTGGAATGAGGTGGGGAATATAACTTATTTTTCAATTTTTTGAATGAATTTCAAAATGAATGCAAGATTGGAGCATTGTGGTCTTTGAAAGTTCTATAGAACTTTGTAAATTTATCTGAGTCTGTGGAGTTAGTTTTAAACTACTGATTTGGTTTATTATTTAAAAAAGATTTTCATTCAGGTCTTCTCTTTCTCTTTGTGACAATGTTTAAAAAATTTTTTCTTCAGGAATTTGTTGTCTAAATTTTAATATATACTGGCACAGAATGTATACTGTTCATCTCTCTCCTCAGATTCATTTGGCTTTATCCCCAGACCTAGGTTGCTTATCCCATTTCCTTGTAGAGTGGTCCCTGTAGCAGCTCAGGGTATCATGGTCATAAAGCTCTGGGCATTTTCATGTAATGTCATCTTTGATGCCATAGGTCATCCTAGTGTCCTCTTATTTGCTTTGATGCAACCTTTGTATGACAAATCCCAGTCCAGATCTGACCCATCTGGACCTCCAGAATCTCAAGCTTGCCCAGCTGCTGCTTAGAGGGGTCAGATGTGGTAACCTCTGAATGCCAAGAAGTTATCTTGCTTGAGAGCAAACACTGACCAGTGAGTGGTGCAGGATAGGAGGGAGCTGGGAGATGATTGCTTCCATTTAGACTCTGTGGAGATATTCCTTGTGACTTGTAGTCAACCACAATCTCTTGTAAAGCTATGGTCAGTTTGTTAAGGTGTGCCACCTCATCATGGTTCTCTCTCCTGTCCTGCCCCGTTTCCTCTTTACTCTCACTTTTCCTTCCTGATAGTCACTGAAAAATCATTGGCATGTAAGTGTCACTTCCAACTCTGATTTCTAGGGAAATCTGGCAAACGTAATTGTAACTAATGATGTTCCTAGAAAGTAGACACTTGGGAGGGGGTTTTATAGTTGGATTGTTTTCTTCTTTGGAAGCCATAAGGGCTACTGGTTGTAAGGGCGCTGACAGTGACTCCTGGCTTATGGTGGCATCACAATGACTATGGCTTTCAGCTAATGATTGTTGGGTGCTATGTATGAGTGAAAGGCAAGACATGTGGCTGCTGTACCTGATTGGTATAAGGACATGGGTAGCTATAAGTGTTTTGGTGTTTGGTAGCATTAGAAGCATTAAAAAAGAAAGAGAAAAAATAGAACTCAGGGCAGTCGGTGGATATCTTCAGTCGCATTGGGAAAACCAGAGGGTCTCTATAATTGCTTTCAAAGAAACTTTATTTTTGAACCTGCAGAAAAAACCAGGATGAAAATCAGGCCCAACATACTAATCATAAGGAGGATGAAAAGACTACAAAATTAGACTAACTGTACAGTTTTGACAGATCATTTATGTCAAAGTCAGGGCTTTGGTAGAGAAAAAGTAAGACTCAGGCTTGGACATGTGGGTAGATGTGCTTGACAATATTGAACTCTCAAATTTCCCTGAATCATCTTAGCCAATTGCAGGCTAGTGTGTCCTCTCAGGGATTGTGGGAACATTTGTGGGAGTGGATCGTTTGTGTGTGTATGTGTGTAGTATTGGGGATTGACCCAGGAGCATTCTAGGCATTCTGCCTCTGAGCTACATCCTTGACCTTTTTATTTATTTATTTTGTTTTGAAACAGGGTCTCACTAGGTTGCTGAGAGTCTTGCTAAGTTGCTGAGGCTGGCTTTGAACCTGCTATCCTCCTGTCTCAGCCTCCCAAGTACTGGGATTACATGAGTGTTCCACCATGCCCAGCCTTGGGAGTGGGTCTTGAGGATGTTGAATGATGAGAGGGCATGGAATATAAGGCTCTACTGGTGAAATTCCTTATTGTGTGGGAACTCAACTGTGCCTTGGAGTTAACTATTCTACAGGGGCACAGGGATATGTCAGAACTTTCTTGTTATTATTTCTTGTTATTCAGGAAGGGCTTACATTCTTAGTGGAGAGGAATGTTAGAAGTATACTTTGCAAGATGTGAGAACTTACCACTTCTGTTCCCCAGAACATTCTTTCCCCAAAGCAGCAAGGAGTACATTGATGAACCTACTGCTGCATGCCCAGCCTGCTGTTGGCAGTGGTCAACACTGAGCCCTTGATGTGGACCAATATTGGCCTCTTTGGAAGAGGTAGTAAAGTGTTTTTGCCAGAATTGATGTACACCAGATAGAAGTTACTTCCCAGCCTACAGAGTTCCACACCATCTGAGTATTTAATCCACTGACTGCCTAGTATATTGACTGGGTTCAGGACATTCTCCCGAAAATATGGCACCATGGCATATTGAACGTTTTAAGCTGAAGGAATTTGAGAAGTGTCGGGAAGGACTTTCTGCCCTTCCCCCACCTTCTCTGATGCAGGTCAAAAGACCTTCATGCTAGATTCCCCTCTGCAGCAGAGGAAAGGAGCATCCCCATTTCTGAAGATGGGGGGATGGAGGGAAACTGAGAGGAATCCAAATGAATAGGCTTTACTAAATCTCCCCCAGTTTATTTCACCTAGCTCATACCCTTTACCCTATCATATTTTGTGCAATTTTCCACTCTTCATGAAGGTTAAAAGTGCTCAGCTCTCACTACTTCTTTGGTTCTTCATTTTCTTATACATCGGTTCCAGTGCCATGTAAAACTTACATTAAATAAATTTCCTCTTGTTAGTCTCTGTCTTCTGTTATAGAGGCCCCAGATGGGAACTTAGATGGGTAGAAGGGCAGGCTATTTTTTCCTCCCCTACAATGTCATTGTGGTAGGCCACACAGGGTTCTTGAATTAAGGGACCTATTTTCCACGTGAGCCCATGATCACAGGATTCATGGGTCTTATCATGCTTCCCAACACCCAGAAGCATCTTGACAGAAGAGTGGAGTGGGCTGTGGAAGGGAAGAAATGTTCAGCAAAAACAGCATCTTGTGGACAACTCTGAGGAGTTGAATGCAGCATGTGTGGTAGGAGCAGGTAACAGAACAAAAGAATGTGAACATCATGGGTGGACGTCACAAGACCCACTTGCAGAATCGTGCTTCCTGCAGCTGCAATCTGAGGCTCTCCTGGTGAACAGGTACTGATTCCTGGAGGGTGGGACGTTAGCCAGAGGACATTCTTTTGACTGGAAACTCTGACTTGCATGTATTCTATGTGCTTTTGATGGCACAGCAGCAGGCATGAAAGAAGTATTGGCTAGACCAGTGAATCCTGAACACCAGGAGCAAAGGTTACTACCACACAGGGAAAGAGGGAGGAGTCTGTGCTTGGGGATTCACTGGGGCTGTCTTTCCATGTGTCTCTGCTTAGTGGTAACTGAGAATGGATCATTTCAACAACTACAGCCTGACAAAGGCAGGGCAAGTACAGGCCAAAGCCCCTTGGGAATAAGGGTCTGGGTCGCCTCTTCAGGCAGACACCCAGACCACCTAGAGCACTGGTCAAGGTATCAAAAATGGGAGATGGAGGAGGGAGATGGCAAATACAAACTTATAGGACCAGGCACAGATGGCACAAACCATGCCCTGTTTAGGAACCTCTTTTTAGGCAAGTGCAAGTCATCACCATGAAGAACTGGACCTGCAGCCCCTCTCCTGGAGAAGAGGCACGGGCGTCCTTCTCACAGGAGATGTGCACTTTGTAAGAGAGCACATGTCTGTCAAGTAAAGAGGATGGCACCGGGTCCACTCTGTGTGCCTCCCCGATCTCTGGCGTTGTGCCTGCCTGCGTCCCTGCAGCTTGGTCTGCTTCCCCTTCAGTGATGCCACAGGGTCCCCGTTGTCTCAGCTTTGGTAGTTTGCTGTCACTGTCACCTCAGTTGCCTCACTCCTGTCTCAAGCTAGCCTGGGAAGGAGGGGGCCTGGCTCTGGGCAGTTCTCCATCACCCGCGCTGGGACAGGAGTTTCAGCAGTGCCAGCGCTCAGGCCACACCTGAGTGGCATGGCTGTGTCTTCCTTAGAAGCTACCCAGAGCGGCAGGAAGCCCAGCCTGGAAGTACAAGGAAGTTAATACCCTGGAGTGACAAACTGACTACTAAGAGGAGACAGGAAGCAGACGGACAACTGCGCATCCTTTTATCCTTCAATGATTGTTCCAAGATGCGGGGCTTCCGTTCAGCCTGTCTGTGTATTGAAGGATGCTATGAACTCGGGTAACCTGAGGCAGGAGGGGAATGCACGCTGTTTCACATGGAGCTCTGCAGCCTGTCCTGTTATTAAAAATAAACTGGAAAAGAGATCTTGTAATGAGGAACTGAAATAGTTCAGTAAAATGAAATTATAGGAGAAATGGAAAAGATGAGATTCGAATGGTAGATAAAAACTTGATCTTAAAGTTTAAACTTTATCTTAGTTTAACAGTGATTTCTAAAAAGATGTGCTTGTTTTAGGGGTCTAGGAAGAAAATAATAGAACTTCTCTTAATACTTATTTTATCCCATCCTTTATAAATTTGTTTTATGTAGACATGTAATATCTTAGCAGAGCAGATCATATATGTGATTTATTAAATAAATATACATTATATCAAGGGTACATACTTAACTATTTTCTTTTTTTTTTTTTGGTACTGGGTTTTGAACCCAGGGTGATTCTATCTCTGAGCTACACCACCCAGTCCTTTTTATTTTGAAACAGGAGCTCATATGTTTCACTGTGCTGGCCTCAAACCTGCCATTCTCCTGTTTCAGCCTTCCAACTAATGGGATTACAGGCATGCTTCACCATGCCGGGGCTCATACTTAATTTTTGATTGAAGGGGAGGCATGGTATATTGGTATGTGCTAAAGTGAACCAGTATGAATTGTTACTGTCTCTGTATCATGGTGGATTAACAATCAGGTATCCATTTTCAAAAGGTAACTATTGAGTGTTGAGGTAGATTGCTGGGGCTGTATTTGAGTTCTGGAGCAAGCGGGAAGACCAGTTAGGAGGTTTATGATTTCCATGTGCTGAGAATCCTCTCTTGATGGTTTCTCCCTCCTCTGCGCTCAGCTTTGCCCTAGATCTTCCTAACTTTCTGCAGAGTTCTTCCTAAAGGGAACCCTGGGACACCCTGTGGTTTTCTGCTGTCTGCATTTAGTGTCTCAGCTTTCAGTTTGTTTCATCTAAACTTATATCTTCCTATAATTTGTTAAGGAAGAAGAAATTTATCTTTTGATATCATAAAAGGGACTCTGGACAATAATGGAGAACCCTCAGTGGAGTAAGGGAAGTGGTATAAGGGAAGGGGAAAGGCAAGAAGGAAGTGAATCAATGGAATTATAAACAATGTGTACATTGAGACTATACCAACGACATTCTCCGTATTCCATACGGGGGGGGGGCGGCACGGGAACACTAAGAGCTGTGTGCATGTATGTTAACATCAAATTGATATTCATTGTGATGTGAGACTACAATGCACCAATAAAAGCATGTTTAAAAATATAGCAGGCTTTATTTTTTTAGAGCAGTTTTAGGTATAATTTTGGTCACTTTTAAACAAAAAGACACATTTCAGTTTTTTGTCTCTCGTTATCTTTATCATGATGAACGACTTTTGGGTAGTTTGTGTAGCATCTGTTTTTAGGTAGTATTCCTTGATTGACATTCTTGCACTGTGTTTAGGAGCTTTTTTGGATAGTTTTATTATGAATTTGTCAAGTATAAATTTGAAATCCACCTTACCAAGTAAATGTTTTTATTATTCAGCATTGCCTTGATGATCTTGGTTAGGGTGGAGCTGGGATTTTTATTCCCATGGAGGTGAGAGGCGGTCACTGCTCCTTATTCTTTCAGTGGTGTCTTAAGTTTCTAAAAACTGCTGCAAACTATTTATAAGCTATTTAAATATATAGGGAGAAGTTCTTTCTTAATTACACTCTTGTGAAACTAAAATATCGTGAAAATTTTGGGTCTTACCACTTGCAAAGATACTTGCTATCTGAATTAATTGTTCTTAAAATATGGAATGATACATAGGCAAATAAATGGAAATAAAATAGACTTAATTCTGCACTATTTTTTCCAGTTGGCCGCCAGTTTTGTATTGTAAGATGCAGTTTATCCCAAAGTAAATACAATAGGAAAAGCTAACAAAACCAGCTTGGAAGAGGTCTCACCTGTTTAATAATTGATTTTTTGAACATTTGAACTTTCTTTTCCTCTCTCCCTTCTCCCCCTTCCATCCCTGTTCCCTAGTCTAATCCCCCTAACACTTCCCCACCCTCCATTTACTTTCTGAAATGAATAGAGCTTTTCCCCCCTAATCCTATCTATGTTGGTTGTTGTTAAATTATTGTTTAAATGTTGTTAAACTATGTTCTTCCTTTGATCACTGGCCTAGGTTTCTTATTACTTGGCACTGGTTGATTTACAATATATTTTAAAAAGATGTATAAATACTTGAAGAACCCCAGAATAAGTAGTTCCTCATTTATCTGGCATTTTGAATAATAGAGTATTCAAATTAAGGGAACTTTTTCCTTTCCAACCATTAAAATGTTTCCTTTTTATTTTTTGGTCCTGGGGATTGAACCCAGGGCATTCTACTTCTGAGCTACACCCCAGCCCTATTTTATTTTTTATTTTGAAATGGGATCTCACTAAGTTGCTAAGGCTGGCCTCAAACCTGCTATCCTCCTGTCTCAGCCTCCCAAGTACTGGGATTACAAGCCTGCACCACCATGCCCGGCTAAATATTTACATTTTTATTATCATCGATGGACAACTTAAAAATGTGTTTTTGTTGTCTTATAAAAATAGGTTTATAGGCCAGATGTGGTATAATCCCAGTATTTGGGAGTCTCAGACAGGAGGATCACAGGTACGAAGCCAGCCTGAGCAATTTAGCAAGACCCTCAGCAATTTAGTGAGACCCTGTTCCTCTCCCCTCCCCACCCTACCAAAATAGGGCTGGTGATGTAGCTTGGAGGTAGAATGCTCCTGGGTTCAATCCCCAGCAAGACACACACACACACACACACACACACACACACACACACTTTTTGCTGCTTCTAGTTTCAAATGTTTGAAAAATTAGATGCTCCAAATAGCACAAAATAGGGCTTTAATTTGAAATAAGAGACTATTAAGAATAAAGTTTCTAAATCTCAGTGTATGTATTTTCTGACATCTCCTCTGCTGGTTGGTGGCTTTATTTTATTTGCTTTTCAGTTCTTGGCTATGCTAGAAAGTTAAAATTTCTAATTAAACATTATTTAGTTTCAGATGGTACTATATAAATATAACTTTTAGATAGGCACATAAAAATATTGAAGTAGAATTGATTATGGACACAGATCCCAGAAAACACTTTCTGAAATAGTATTCCCTATTAAACAACCATAGATACACAAAACTTACCTGAAGAATACCAAGAGCAATATAAATGGATTCTGCTTTTACTTTGCAGAGAATTAGGATCTTAAAGCAGTAACATTGTTTAGATAGTCACAGAAAAGGAGAAACATGGCATAGCAAATTTCGTATGGAAGGATATGTAGCAAACCTCTTAAATGTTTTTTTTCAAAAATAACTTGGCTCTATGATAACATTTAAAAGAAGCAAGATGCACCATAGTTGGTTACATTGATGTGACTGGGGAGTTAGATGATCCGCAAGCAGAACTATAGAGTGAGTAGCCTCAGAGGTTGCTGTTGGAATTTTATGTTTTATAGATTCACAGTGCATTTGTAAAAGTACTCATATTACTTGGCATATTTGGGGCTGGTCAACAAATTAAATCAGGCAAGTTTACATGAGCTTTTAAAAATATCACTGTAATCTGCACATATGCCATGCTCCTAGTAGTATTTGGGTGTGTGTACCAGGATAGGTGGACTCAGTTCTGCTAAACAGTAGGCCGGGTAAAATCACACATCTGTGGTAGATGTTTATGGCCTCAACCTGTTTTTGAATAGCCTGGACAACTAGCAATGTGTGTGTGTGTGTGTGTGTGTGTATCTACTATATCTACACTTTTTGTACTTGGGATTGAACCCAGAGGTATATTACCTCCAAGCTATACCCCCAACATTTTTTTTTTTTTTTGGAAACAGGGTTTCATTAAGTGGCTAAGGCTGGCCTCATACCTGCAATCCTCCTGTCTCAGCTTCCCAAGTATTGGATTACAGCCATGAACCACTGCACCTAGCTGTATTAATATACATTGAACAAAATGCATTGGAAGCCTTTCCCAAATTATCTGTGAAGAAGAAATAATTCAAATACTTAATTGTTTTAAAGTTTGAGGTCAAGATCAGGACTAAATGAATGGCATAAGTGATATTTAAACATGTCTCCTTATTGCTTTTTAATCTCCTTCAAAACAGATGTTAAGATGACAGAAATGTTTGCAGAAGAGGGTAGTCTTTTTGTGTGTTCAGTTCTTATCTGTGGCCCACATCTCTTTGTTGGGCTTCCTCAAGTTTCTATCTATGACATCTTTCCAGTGTCACTCACGATTGTGGTGTGTACTATAAAAAGGCAATAACAAAAGTAACCTCCAAGGTCATTTATTGCTTGTTTTGTTTTTATTTATCTCTGTTTCAGGTTTAATAGATTCTGCTTGTTTATTTAAATAATAAGTGTTACATGGAAATATATAAATAATTTGGCTTCTGTTGGAGTACTCAGAATTCAAGAAGTATGTGTGCAAGGAATAAATAAAATTTAGTCAAGCCATTATTTATTTATTTATTATTTATTTATTTATTGGTACTGGGGATCAAACCCAGGGGCATTCTACTTCTGATGAGCCACACCCCCAGCCCTTGTTAGTTTTTATCTATTTTTGTTTCCAAACAGTGTCTCACTAAGTTGCTAAGGCTGGCCTCCAACCTGCAATCCTCCTGTTTCAGCCTCCCAAGTACTAGACTTACAGGCATTCGCCACTGTGCCTGGGTGTCATTATTTGTTTTAAGAATAGAGATTTACTTAAAAAGTGCTAAGGGACACTTTTTAGAAACACACACACACTCCTCAAGTATCTCTTGTGTAAGCTGGTGTGGTTGCAGATGCATTGGAGAAGAAATGATTTAACTAAATAATAAATAGTAATTCAAAAGACATTGTGAGTTATTAAGGCAAAAATTGTGACCAGCTTTGGGCCTGGCAATTACAAGTGTAGTGAATTCACATTGTCACAGGCTGGACTGTGTAACATTTCCCAAATTTGCCTAATAACCAGGCTTTCATGGGTATAGTGTGTGTTGGTGTGCGTGCACATGCATGTGTGGAGTATTTAAAAATACCTCCTAAGCCGGGTATGGTGGAGCATGCCTGTAATCCCAGGCATGGGAGGCTGAGCCAGGAGGATCACAGGTTCAAAACCAGCCTCGGCAATTTAGCAAAGACCTCTGCAACTTAGTGAGAGCCTGCTTAAAAATCAAAAATAAAATAGGGCTGGGGGTGTAGCTTAGAGGTATAATGCCCCTGGGTTCAATACCCAGCACCAAAAAATAAATATATATATATATATATATATATATATATATATATATATATCTTTTAGATCCTTTCTGAAGAGATTCTGATTGAATAGGGTTGGAGTGGGGCCCATGAATTTGTATTTTAAACAAGTATTCTAGGTGATTCTTCTTACTAATCACAATGGGCAAACACTCTCATCGGTTAAAGAGTTAAACTAGCAAATAGCTTCAGACCCTAAAACCACTGACTGCAGCTGCCAAAGAACAATACTTAAGCCATGTGACCACCCACCCTGGTAGTTAGTGGATGAATTTGTTAGACTGATGCTGTGAAATAGCTCTAGTTCTATAATTGCAGTCTTTCTTTATCTTAATTGCTAGCATTTATTTAGTATTTAAGATATGCCAGACATTGAGTTTATCACATATACACTTGTGATTATTACTTTATACATCTTGTCTAATTTTAATCTCTTAAGTAGGGTTAACATTTTTTAAATATACTTTTATTGGTGCATTGTAACCATGCATCATGTTGAGGTTTAGTGTGATAGAAACTCACACTTACGTAGCACCCTGTGTATTTTTTTTGGATCTCACTCTACTTCCTCCCCTTCCCCATTTGTAATACTGAAATTGGTATTGATAGCTTCACGAGTGTACTTAGAATTATTTAAACTGTTTCCTTCATCAAGTCCCCTCCCTCTCCACCCCTCTCTTCCCATATCCCCTTCCACTATTCTACTGGTCTCTCTCCTCATTATTTGAAGCCTCTGAGAGAAAACATAATCCTTCACTTTCTGAGACTAGCTAATCTCACAGCATAATATTCTCTAGTTCTATATATTTTCCTGCAAATGCCATAATTTTGTTCTTTTTTTTTTTGGCTGAGTAAAATTCCATTGAGTGTGTGTGTTACCAAACTGTGATATTTGCATATATGTATGTATATATCAAATATATATATATCATATGAATATAGCAAACTGTATATATTACAGTTTGGTAACCCATTCATCTGTTGATGGACACCTAGGCTGGTTCCATAGTTTGGCTATTGTGAATTGTGCTGCTGTGAACATGGACATTCATGTATCACTACAATATTCTGACTTCAATTCCTTTGGAAAGATGCCCAGTTGTGGAATGACTGGGTCATATGGAGGTTCTACACCCAGTCTTCTGAGGAACCTCCAAACTGATCTCCATAGTAATTTATATTCACAAGGCTCAAATTTAATGAATGGTGGAGATCAGATTTAAATCTAGTCAGTCTATTGCCAGAGTAAGCATTCTTAGCCAAAATATGTTGTATGCTTTGATTCTTTTTGCCTTTATAAGAGTTTATAATCCTAAGGCATTCAACACCAGCATCCCTGTTGGTTTTTTTTTTTTGTTATTCTTTCTTTTTTTTTTTTTTTGCGGTACCGGGGATTGAACCTAGGGGTGTTCTACCTCCGAGCTACACCCCCGGCCCTATTTTTTATACTTTATTTTGAA
>PVJS01003258.1:45530-77150 GCA_004027185.1 Glis glis
AGGGAGAGAGAGAGAGAGAGAGAGAGACAGGGAGAGAGAGAGAGAGAGAGACAGGGAGGGAGAGAGAGAGAGAGAGAGAGAGAGCTGAGGCTGGCCGCGAACCCGGATCCTCCGGTCTCCGCCTCCCAAAGTACTGGGATTAACAAGCGTGCGCCACCACGCCCGGCTTATTATTTCTTATTAGAAAACAATTCTGGCAAAAACTGGTGTTGGCTGTTGAATTTTATGAAGGGATTGCTACCATTCTCAATTAAACGTGTCCTACGGCTCTGGAATACATTCGTATAAAGAGAGAAATAAAGTCACCTGCCATGGTAGTAGAGTGTCCCCACTCTCCATTACAGGTCTCCAATATCAGTTGAGAGTTGCACTTAAAACCACCTCACCACTTCCCAAAAATGTCCACTTGTAACAAGACCTGCCTTAAGCCCCCCAAGTTCTTGCGTTTATGGACATTTAAATGCTCCGAAGCCAAGCAGCAGTGCCCTTCGCATGTGTTTTTACTTATTGACAGACCTTCGGCAGGTTTGGCTGTCTCTGTCCTCAGTGATAACATTTATGGTGACAGCTGCCAGTCAGCGTGTAATCAGGACACTGATAATGAGAGGTTGAGAGCTGCAGTGTGACTTCCCCTTGAGTCCTCCGGCTTCTGGGTGCTGAAGGCTTCCCTTCTCTGCCACCCCCACCCATTGCCATGTTTCAGAGTAGCTTAGTTCATCTCAGTCCTGAGAATCTGCTCACACGTGTTGCTATTCCAGAAAGCAGCACAGAGAGCAAAACAGAAGAGGAGCAGCATCCTCATCCTCAGCAAGGTATTTGGTTTATCTGGGGCTCCGTGGGTTTATCTAAGCCAAACCATTGAGCATTCTGAAGTGTTGTAATGTGTTTCTCCCACAACTCCATGAAGCTTTCCTCTGCAATCCAGTTTGAAGCAAAAGACAAACAATGGCGAGCGCTCACAGGGTACTTGTAGAGTGTGATTTTGCAATGCAGCCTCCCCCTCATTCATACTGGACAAGGACTTCTTGTCTTTGTTCTCTCCACGGCTGAAAAGATCAGACCATTGAGTTGCTGGCTGAATAGAATTCACAGTGACTGCATTGGGTAGTAATGCTGACCCATTCTTCAGACTACAAATAAGTTGAGAGTTCTTTCAGGCTTTCTAGAAAAAGAAGAAGTTAAAGTCAGTTTTTAAAAAAGAGAAGAATTTCAATTTCATGCAATTTAAAAATGACTATAGATTTTTAATTCATTATTTTTCCCTCTCTTGATTGCATGATTCAACAAGTGTTACTTTTCTAAGTGGAATTAGGCCCAAATAGTGTAGTATTTGTGGCTGGAATAAGTGTTCTCTGGTTATGTAGAGCTGCAGGGTGACCCCAGATTTCTCTTATTTGCTTCCATGCTCTCTCTAGCAAAACGAGTTCTTTCATTGCTGTGTCTACAGAAAGAAATTCCAGACTATTTACAGTGCCTCCTTGGCTATATTAAGTCAAGAATTGCTGTTTTGGCGAGATTTATGAACTTATAATCAGAGATCATTTGTGTGGGAAGAGCTGTTAGATACAGATGTGAGATTTTGTATTAATTTTGAGTTTATATTTGAAGAGTGTATAAGTGATGATTTATTTTATGCCATTTTAAGGATTGTTAAATAACCTAATATAGAAGTTCACTTTAAGGATTATTTAAATATTTACTTGTGGTGGAAAGCAAAACTGTTTCAAGGTCTTTTGGTTGTTTCACTGTTTTCTTTGGTCAGCAAATGGCCTTTTATGAATGTGTCATGTTGAATCTCACTACAATATTTAAAATATACACCAGTATATGCAAATAAAATTCTTTAAAAACAGAAGCTAATGAGTACAAAATTTCTAATGATAAAAGGTTACTTGTAAAAATATTTCTCCAGATATGAAAAATAATTATGGCAGAAGTTTACTTTGTCTAACTTCACTTAACCAGAACTCCTAGGAAAAAGAACTTTATCCTCCTCAAGAATTTCAGCACCAAGGGAAAATCTGCTGTCCCCTGCAGACATCCACTCGATTGTTTAAAACTCACTGTGGGGAGAGTGGGAGGGACGGGTGGGGAGCAGTTGATCATTGGGTTCTAAGTCAGAGAGCTAGGGGCTAGGAGCTTTGGTGAGTTACTGCACTGTAGGGTGACTACAGGGAACAAGAATGTACATTTCAGAAAGCTAGAAGAAAGGATCCTAACAGTTTTCAACATGAAGAAATAATGTTCGAGGACACAAATATGTTTAGCCTGACTTAAATATTATGCAATATATACCTGTACCAAAACATTATGTGGCACCCCAGTAATAGCTGTCATTTTTATGTTTTGTGTATCAGTTAAAAATAAATAAAAAAACCACTTTTTTAAAAAATAGGGACTCTGGGAGGTTGAGACAGGAGGATCCGGGTTCGCGGTCAGCCTCAGCTACTTAATGAGGCCCTTCGCAACTTAGTGAGACCCTGTTTCAAAATAAAGAATAAAAAATAGGGCCGGGGTGTAGCTCGAAGGTAGAATGCCCCTGGATTCAATCCCCAGTACTGCAAAAAAAAAAAAAATAGGACTCTTCAGCACCTAATATGAGCCGGGCTTTCTTCTTGAATAAGTGGGCAGCTGTGGGAGAGAGGAGTCGGCTTGCCTGTGCAGCTTGTAATCAGTGTGGCCTCAGGCCGAGTCCTGTCCCATCTTTGGACTTGAGTGTCCTTGTCTGTAAAATGGAAATGATCAAATCTCAGACACTCTGCCTTCCTAAGTAGGCTGTGTTGAGGGTCAAAAGAAATTATGTCTTTTTAAATTATTTAAAAATTTATTGGCTGTATTCGTGTGTGTGTGTGTGTGTGTGTATGTTACCTCTGAGATACAACCCTTTTTAACTTTTATTTTGAAACAGGGTCTCACTAAGTTGTTGAGGGCCTCACTAAATTGCTGAGGCTGGTTTTGAATCTGCAATCTTCCTGTCTCAGCCTCCCAAATCCTGGGATTATAGGTATGCGCCACCATGCCTTACTTAAATTATTGATTTTTAGGAAATTTTCTTGCATGTAAATATGAGAGAAGAAAATGGAAAAAAAGTAAACTTGGGAAACCTTTCCTATTTTCCTCCTAGACTTTGATGAGGAGCAAAGAAAATGAATTTTATGATTAAAGATAAATAGTGCTTAGGAGAGTTAAGTGTTAATGACAACCAGCTCAGGTTTTCAGACTATTTTCTCTTTTATCATGAGACTTTCTACTGTGTAAGTCAAAAGAATATTATTCTGATGATAGGATTCTGTTATTTTGTATTTTTGAATGAATTGATTATATATGAAAGCACATTGGTTAAGTATTGAAGAATTATTTTATTTTTAGCTGGGAGGAGTAATTTTCCTGGGGACAGCACGTGTTGTGCCTGTGGTTATAGGTGCAATGGTTGTCGATGATGACCAGGATTATGGTGAGATGGGTCCTGCTGACATTGGGCTTATGGGACATTGGCTTCCTGCTTTCTCAGCTCCTTGCTTCTGGCTGTACCTCAAGTGTCTGTGTGAAAGTAGCCTGGCCTGGGACTGAGGTAGCAGGATGCATGGTGAGAGGCAGAAGCTGGGTAGGTGATTCCAGGAGTTTTGTCATCCCAGGAGTCCAATCTAGCCTAAAGTTATCTTTGCCCAAGGAGGCCAGTAAAGAGACAGAGGAATGAGGTAAAAATAGAGAAAGGTGAATGTGGAATTTGAGCTGAACGTTGAGGGGGGCCATGGGACTGATCCCATATTGAGATCCTTAGTGGAAGTTTTGATAGGAACAAGGAAAATGTTTTTGAGGGTCATAAAATTTACCTGTGGGTAAAACTTGAATGCACAGGGAAATGTGTGCTTTACTTTGTATATAACTGAGCTGGACTTTCTAGTGAGGCTCTTTTACTCATTGCTCAGCAGGGTGAAAAGAAACCCTTAAACCAATCTGGATTAAAAGTAGATTGAGAGCTGGGCATGGTGGCACATACTTGTAATCCCAGTACTTGGGAGGCTGAGACCGGAGGATCCGGGTTCGTGGCCAGCCTCAGCTACTTAGAGAGGCCCTCCGCAACTTCGTGAGATCCTGTTTCAAAATAAAGAATAAAAAATAGGGCTGGGGGTGTAGCTTGAAGGTAGAATGCCCCCTGGGTTCAATACCCAGTACTGCAAAAAAAGTAGATTGAGTTTATTTATTTATTTATTTATTTATTGAACTGGGGATTGAACCCAGGAGCATTCTACCTCCGAGCTATACCCCCAGCCCTATTTTATTTCTTATACTGAAACAGGGTCTTACTAAGTTGTTGAGGGCCTCACAAGTTACTGAGGCTGGCTGCGAACCTGCGATCCTCCTGTCTCAGCCTCCCAAGTACTGCGATTACAAGCGTGCGCCACCACGCCCGGCTTGAGTCTGTAATGTAAACAGTATTTTCGGGTAATAATACAGCTCTCTAGGAAACATTGCTCATCTCTGAGATATCCACTCTTCCCCTAGCACTTCTCCAAGATTTGGTAGTGGTTATGCTGGGGCTGGGGGTGTTGCAGATTTATTGACCTCGTGTCCTTGTCCCTTGCCCTTGTCTCCGGGCCATCCTCTCTTTCCCCAGTTGCTGAACGCTCTGTTGATGTCCAGGGCTCTTATGCTTGCAGTGGATGAACTCATGGTCCATTCTTTTTCCTCTCCCCCACTGAGTACTCCCTGGCTGACTCCAGGCTTCTCCTTGGTTCTCACAGGACCATAGAACCCAGGGACATCTGGCTGTGACTCCAAGTTGATTTTGTCCAGAGCATGCTCCCCTGCAGACCTTGTTCTAGAGTTACTTCAGTTCATGGTGCTGATCTTCCTGAGAAGCTTTCTGGTCAGATTTGTAGCCATGGCTGGGTTCAGTTTGCCCTACACAGTTCTCTGGCACAATACAGGAAAGCTGAGCCCCAGTGTCTCCTCTGCCTGACCACACTGTGGTCAGACTTTGACTTGACTCCTCCCAAGGTTGTTAGAAGCAGCTTACAGCTCGCCTGGGAACTAGAGCTAGTGAGCAGAGTGGGACTCTGAGAAGTGGAGGATGGACACGTGTCTACTCCTCTCTGTTTCCTTCCTCTTTCCTTCTTTCCCCACTATTCTTCCACTATCAGAAATGGGCAGTATTCCTTATTTCTTCTTCCTCTCAGGTCTTCTTTTTGTAGAACTCTAAATTTTAGCTCAGCAGAGATGGAAAGAAGGACGAAGGGGCTTTATGCAGTCTTTTCTGAAGATAATAACTTGATTTTCAAAGTTCTTGTTTTGATGCAAAATCTTATTTTCTGAATGTTGAAGAAGCGGGATATTTCTTCTATGTTGGTCTTTGCATATATATTTCTTCTATGATAAATCTAATCTTCCCAAGATGGAAGTTTAGGTCACATTTGGGAAAAGATCATGACTTAAAATGCCAAAAGGTAAAAAGCACATCACCATGTCATAATTATGTTGCAAGTGGTAAAGGAGTCACTCAGAAAATGGGCCCACTTTCTTGGAACTAGATTTTCCAAACTGTGTTCTGCAGGACTAGTTAATCGGAAGTTTAAAATGGTTCCTTCCAAAGGGATTTATGATCAAACAGGGTATCTGCCTTTTGGAGAGTCAGGACAAATTTTAACTCTCTCTCTCATTGTTAAATATATATTGATCCTTAGTGGAAAACAGTTTTTAACAATGACTGTACTCTCAGGGAAGGGTCATGGACTTGCCAGTTAGAGTATATACCAAAGGGGAATCAGAGATTTGAATGGCTGTTCATACAACTTTCTTGGTGATGCTTTTGTGCGAAGGACCATTTCTAGACTGTAATGAAGGCATTTTTCAAAGTAAATGTATAGTTCAAACCTGTTCACCCAGTATTTACCTTGAACTGAACTCTGGGTAGAAATCATTTTCTTTGGGAACTATTTTTTGATAAAATAGTTCATGTGATACAGAAACTACTTTATAACTACTTTATAAACTACTGTCTAGGCTGTGTGAGCTCTTTGTTAGATCCCATTAGATGTTTCTCTTCTGATTAAATGTGTGGTTGAAATGTTTCACTTGGCTGTTGGCAAACTATTTTACCTGGGGCTTCTTTTGGTAAGCTTTCTACAGATAGAGAGTAAAATATTAAAAATATTTATATTTATCTAATTCTGGAATTCATTATAAACAGAAATAGCCAGAATGTACACTTGTCTATAGTAATGCACTAACTGTTGGTACTGATTTAAGAGTTCTTCTGTGACCTACACAATGAAGAAATATGTTGTACCTGTAAAAGTGATGTAGTAAGACTTAGAACTACATAATTAAAGAGGCACAGAATATTAGAGCTGGGAGAAACTGAGCCCGAGTGTCTCGATATACCAGATATGGAAGCAGAGGAATGAGGTCAGAGAAATCAAATGATAATTTTAGGATCCTGTAGTGTGAACTAAAATATAGTTTTACCTTTATTGGTACCCTGAATAATAACATTTAGGTAACTTTTTTGATAATATACTGAAACTGAAGGAATCTAATTTTTGTTAAGATCTTAAACTGAATGTCCATTATGGTTGTTAAGAACCCCATTGTCTCTGAAATACATTTCATTCACAGAAAGGAAGTATATATTTGCAAAATTTATAAATGTGAAGAAGCAGCTTTGACTTGTCATGTGTTAGGAAAATAAAGTTTTGTGGTCAAGGCTTAGTGGGAGCTGCAGTTTTGTGGTGAGAGACTTGTCCCCTGGTTGGAATGAGTCCATGAGCCACTGCATTTATGATGCAGGTGTCAATCATGCTCACATGGTTGCTCCCCAGAGTGGAAATGGGTTTTAAATAAAGAAGCCACAGAACATTGATACAGTTCTGATGGGGATAGAAGGGTTCCTAGGGGAAGTAATGTGCAAAGTGGGAAAGCAGGGTGGGCGGACACTGGCAAAACCCTTTTGATGGAATGGATACATCAGTTCTATTTTGTCCTCAACTGTTTATTTATTTTGTGGCAGTGGGGATGGAACCCAGGGACTCGTGCAGGTTTGTCAAGTGCTCTACCACCTAGCTACATCCCTGGGCCTTTATTTTTATATTAAAATTTCCATATCCTAAAACAGTAGCCGCTAAAATGTTATATATAGAATGAAGAAAATTAGTAAATAAAGATCTACAAAATTGTAGTGATTGCCAGTAATAACGTGTAAGAGAAGAATATTTTCCATACAATTCAGAAGCTCCCAATGCCCTCATAATAATTTGTTGGATATTTTTATTGCCTGGATATGATCAGTAAACCATTTATTTTGGAATCCAGTGCAAGTCAACAAATATTTTTTCCAAGCAATGCATTTTTGTGAAATGACTTGTAAGTCATCCATTTATCTTGATGGAGGAAAGCTGTTCTCTAAATCTATATGGGACATTGCCCTTGTGTAAGGTTGGTCATAACAGGGTGTGTTAGAACTTGGGCTGAGTCAAGGCACTTAACAATATTCAGTGAATTCAATCAGTGTTGACAGTGAAGTTCTTTATCTCAGGCCCAGAATTAATATGCTTCTTCATCATAATTGAGAGTTTGAATAGTATTACTTATTTGGATCAGTGATTCACTGTGTAGTTCACATTGTTTGACAGACTTGGCTGCTGAACTTGAAACTTGTTTCTTCAGCTCTCAGAGACCTGTTTCCTCAGTAGTAGGATGAGTGTAATAACTACCTCGCAGGCTTTGGTGAGTGTGAAGTGTGCCATTTGATATGTCAGCTGCTTCGTGCAGTTCCTGAGAAGGTGGTTTTACTAGCATCTAGTAATTCCTTCCCCTCCTCTATATTATGCTGTGTTATGGCTCAAAATGTAAATAAGTTAGTTAGGTTTCTAGTGCTGTAGTTATTCTTTCATTATGTTCAGGGCCTCCAGGTAAAATAATAGGCACCCAGATAGATTCAAATTTCAGATAAACAACAAATGATTTCTTAGTATGACCATGTACCAAATATTGTGTGGGATATACTTACACTAAGGGAACAGTTTAAATAATGTTCTGTCCTATGAACTATCACTACCAGTCTCACATTTACGGGGAGGGAAGAGAGGGGGGTGAAGTGGATGTGGAGGGTAATACACCGAGCCCGAGTAGTGTGTGTGTGTGTGTGTGTGTTTTATTGGGGATTGAGCCCAGGGGCATTATACCTCTAAGCTACACACTCAGTCCTTTTTATCTTTTGTTTTGAAATATATATATTAGCAATTGATATTCCTTTTTCTTACATTAAAGACATTACTGCTAAATAAGTTCACAGTGGATAGTAGATATTAGAGGATTGCTAGTTATTTATGCATTAAATTAATTATATATGGTAATGAAAGTCCTCTATACTAAAATGACTTGATATAAAACATTCTGCATTGCTTATATTAAAAATGCCTAGATCTTAATTCCTTTTTTTCACTTTTCTCAAAAGTGTTTGTTTATTATTGTGAGTTATCTCTTAATTCTTGAATGAAAAAAACTGTGTGAAAAAGATTGTGAATGTAAACTAATGAAATGAATCGTGCTTCAGTAGTTTATAATGACTTAATTTGACCTAAATCAGTGAAATGTAGTGATAATAAACCCCATGAACATGCCAGCCACACCTGAGACAGTTACAGCTGAAGAGAACAACTTGTGGTATTTTATAAACTGGAGACTAGAAAGCACAGAGTCCCCCTTATCCATGGGAATAAGTTCCAACACCCTCAGTGGACAACTAAACTGTAGATAGGATTGAGCCACACATTTAATGCATTTCTATCTTAACTAAGCACTTACCATGCACTGTGCCCATAGTTTGTGCAATTTGAGTGTGGCAGCAAAATTCATTTGGATTTCTTTTTCCTGCTTCACAATTTCTGAGATAGAAGATTTATTCTTACTCTAGACTTTAGCAACCAATCTCGACATATGCTTATTTTTCTTTCCTTATTAAGTTGAGAATATTCACTTTCAGGAAGCAGTTTATGGTTTCTCTTTGACATATCAGAGTTGCCAGAATCAGTACTCTGGCAATTTGTAGCCATTATTAAGTAAAATAAGGATTACTTGAACTCAAGCACTGATACTGATACCAAGACAGCCAATGTAATAACCAAGACAGCTGCTAAATGACTAACGGGATTGTAGAGTATACAGTATAGATACGCCGGCAAAGGGATGATTCGTGTCCTGGGTGGGATGGTGGGATGGCACAAGATTTCACCACAATACTCAGAGCAGCACATGGTTTAAAACTTATGATTTGTTTATTTCTGGAATTTTTTGTTTAGTATTTTCAGACCATGGTTGACCTTGAGTAATTGAAATTGTGGAAAGTGAAACTGTGGATAAGGAGGGACTATTAAAAATTTTCTGGATCCAACATTACATTCAATTGAATTTTGTTTTATATTGCTTCAGCATTTAAAGTAGAGTTATGAGAACTTAGCCGGGCGTGGTGGCGCACGCTTGTAATCCCAGTACTTTGGGAGGCGGAGACCGGAGGATCCGGGTTCGCGGCTAGCCTCAGCTCTCTCTCTCTCTGTCTCTCTCTACCTAGTGAGGCCCTCTGCAACTTCGTGAGACCCGGTTTCAAAATAAAGTATAAAAAAATAGGGCGGGGGGTATAGCGCAGAGGTAGAACGCCCCTGGGTTCAATCCCCGGTACCGCAAAAAAAAAAAAAAAAAAAAAAAAAGCAGAGCAGAGTTATGAGAACTTAAGAAAATTTTTTCCCCAGTGCAACATTGTACTTGTAATAATTATCAGTTGCAGATTTCTATTTTGCAATTATTTATAATTGTTACTCTGTAGCCTTTTAAAACTAAGTGGACATCATATTTATTCTTAATACTATTTGAATTTCTTGTTTTCTTTTGTATACTTAAAACTTTTTTTCTAATTGAAAAGCATTATATACCAAATATAGAAAATTTGGAATTTAGAGAAAATTAGAAGTAAAATTACCTGTGGTCCCATTACCCAAAGGAAACCACCACTATTTTTTAGATATTTTAGTTTTCACCTTTTTCTCTATACATATTTTAGATTGGTCATAATTGTTGTTTTATAATTTTATATGTAGTGACATTTCATTCATTATAATTTTAATTGCTACTTGATGCTATTTCTTGCTTTATGTTATCTGTACAGTAATATCCTCAGCCCCTCCAACACTGGTAGATACTTAGTTTTCTTTTAATTAAAATCAAGTCGAGATGGGAAATTTGGGGCATAATAGCTTTTTATTTGGTTATGATTATGCTTTAGGATAATTAACAAAAGTATAATTTTAATGGTTCAAAGAAATAGTTTCTAGTTAGTTTTAAAAGAACTATCTGGAAGTATTGTACTTGTTTTTGTCAACATGAGCAGTATATAAGAGTTTCTATTCTATTTCACCATCAACCTTTCTTATATTTTTTTCAAAAATCTGCTAATTTTATTCATAAAAAAACCTGGAAAATTTTCACATTTCTTTGACTACCATTATAGCTGAATCTTTGTATTTTTGATCATTTCACTTTTTATGATATTTTACTTAAATTTTAGTGTAGCATTATGCTATAGGTACATACTCAAACAAGTGTACTTGTTTGACTATACTTGCATGTAGGTGGAAAATTACACAAAATTGTCATTATTGAACAGTTTCTTGTTTCACCTGCTAAAACTATTGTAATTTTAGAATACTAAAATTTCAAACTATGCTGTGCTTAAAATACTGTGGTATTCCTTCCATTTAAACAACATTGCACAGCCTAATAGAGTAAGCACAAGTTCACTTACAGATGAAGTTACTGTGACTATGGGAAATGTACAACCTGTCAGTTCTCTCAAAATGCACAAGCTTCAGATGATACCATGTCCAAGTCCCTGGGAATCATACTGACTGTAAGCCAGAGAGTACAGACAACCTTGTACAGCTGTTTTCTTCTCTAGTACTAAATATTTCTCATTAAGTGATTTTTTTCTATTCACTTATTTCCTTCTCCCTGATATAAACACTGTATAGCTCCTCCCCACCAATTTGTAGAGAAGAGCAGCAAAATTCTGGGTGGGATTTTTATCTTCTTCTTTCTAGAGCATTTGTTTACTCTTTACAGCCATTGGCCAATTATTTGAAGGACTCAAGGAGGCCAGCCAGCTTTCTACAGCTTTGACTGTTGGAAAAGAGTTTTGCATGAAGCAAGATGTCTATCTGGTTTCTGCCAGTCTTCAGTATTTGAGGCGAAAGCAGTTGCATGCTTTTACCCTGAGGAGAGGGAGGGACTCAGGTAGCAGTTGTGATTTCACTCGAGAGTCTGAATACTTAAAGTACACAGGTCAGTGCCACCTCAGTTGTTTGGCAGTTGTCTAAATCCATGGTGCAATAGGTATAATTTATAGCCTTTTTGACCCTAAACAGGTTGGCAACGGACTAAGATCCAAGTAGCACAGTCCTTTTTCTTTCTTATGTACTTTTAAATGGAGCCTGCAAGGGGTTAAGGAGAAAGAATTATTCAGGCTTTTGCTACCTGTCCATCCTCAAGAAATATGGCTTTTTGAGGGATATTTTCTTTGCATTCTACATGTTGGCATTATTTGCATTTAGTCCCATCAATGTATTTTTACTCTTTTGTGCTGGAGATTTGCTATCATTTGCTATCAACACTTGTTGGTGATATACTGTCTTTGATAAGTGTCATATTAACGTTATACACTCAGAATACCAAGCAACATGTTGAAAATTGAGAAACATCCAGTTTACAATATAAACAGGTATACAGTTTGAGTATCTCTTATCTGAAATACTTGAGACCATAAGTATATAAGGTATGGGATTTTTTTTTCCTTTTTTGGGATTTTGGAATATTTGCATAGACTGAAAATCTCAGATTAGGGATGCCTGCCTGTATAACCAAGCACTACCAGTAGTTGAATAGATCATGTTTCTTGTCTCTTGGAGGGATGTCTAATCAGTTTCTGGAATTAAAGAAATCAGTGCAGAGTTAGAAGGAATAAATTTGGAGTATCAATGGGAAATTGCAGTAAATCATGTTGGGATATTTTCTGGAGGTTAGGAATATAGCAAGATTAGGAGTTTAGCCCATATGAAATATTTTGTCATACAGACAAGGAAAATGCCATTTGATTTGTATTTTATATGGTATGTACAGCCAAATTAAATTAAAAAGTCTATCCTCAAAATATCTATAGTATATTTTATGCCTCATTTCCCTTCCATGAAGACATAACCTAAACTGTTTCTTGAAGCCATTGATTACAAGTGAAACCAGAAAAGAAATATGCCTTGTGTGCAATCCTATTGGAGTATACTGTGTCTTTTTCATTTTTGTGTGTTGAGACCTTAGTGTCAGGCATATAGTAGATAGTTGATATTAATTCAACTAGTTTGGATGATTCTTCAAAGCAAGCATTAAGTGTTTCCATTAGTTATTTATATCATAATGTGGTGTTAGGAAGAGTAGGTAGAAGATTTCTTGGTTATAAGGAAAAGTCTGATGTTGATATGAAATGGAACTAAGAAAAGGTTGGATAATAGAGGTAAAAAGGGTAGCATAATAAATGAATAATGAATCAAAAAGTTCTCAAATTACTACTTTTCAAACTAATTGAGTATAGTTAGCCATAATGCTATCTTTTACATAACAAAGATATCTCAAAATATGTTTTGCTCAACCATTAGAAAGAATAGAAGTTCATTTCCTAGTCACATAAATTTCAAAGAAGATTTTCTGAACTGTGGATGGCTTTCTAATTGATGAGTGATTCAAGGACCCAGACTAATGGTGTTTTATGGTTCCACTGTCTTCCATGTATGGCCTCCATGGTGCTTATGTTTATGAAACCTCCCAAAGGGAAAGAAAGCGCGGGGAATCTGATGGTCTAGGTCTGGAGGTGCACATCCCACTGGCTAGAATTCTGGCATAAGTCCTCACCCAACTCCAAAGGACCCAGACTGTAATCTTGCTGTGTGTCAGACTGCAAATAATCAGCTGCAACTCAGTCTTCTTAAATAATTCTTGGTTCATGAATAAAACAGCCTCGATATGACTATCATACTCTAATCTATGATGATTAGTAAGAATTGTAGCCCTTTAAAAAATCAGGCTTATACCAAGTGCTTGAGTATAAAATGCCTGCATTTAAGAACTGCTAAGCTTCTATACCTTGGTCATGACAACTTCAAATGCCAGGGAGGGAACCGTCGAATCCAAATATTTTCTCTGTATAAAAGGCCCACCCACAATAACATTCGTTTGCAGAAGGAAATGATTTATTACTCCCTATGGCTGAGTGCCAAAAAAAGGTTTCTCCTGAAATATGGTGCCAGTGTTTCCATATAAACACAATTTTACCATATTCAGAGATGTGGACATTTATTTTCTCATAGAATTTATAGGTTTTTGAGATGTAAAGGGTCCTCATAAAGTCCTTGTGTTGTTTGAAAACATAAAAATATTGAACTTTAATGGTTAAAAAATATATGTTGTAGAAATGATAGAAACAATGTCTACAGGACATTTCAAACTTTTCTTTCTCCAGCTTGTGTGTTTTGCTGGCCAGAGGACACTGCTTTATAGTCTCATTCATTGAATAAGCACTTATTGAACACCACCTGTTTACTGTGTGATGAGCTCCCACTTATTCCCTAGTCCTTCAGAATGTCAGGTCAATTAGAGGAGAGCAGCTCCTAACCTATGGACTCTAACAGTTCATACTATGAGAGAGGAAGCAGAGAAGGAGACTAGTGTTTTTGAGGAAAGTTTGTGAAGTTTTCACAAAAAGATAACATATCCTCTTGGCCCCAGAAAATCAAGGATTGCCTGAAATAGAAAAGAGTTACAGTATTAAAGACAAAGAAGACCATAAATGAAATAGTAAAAGCTTTGAAAGTACACGATATGATTGAAATCCAGCCATTCTGAAAAGTGGGAGGTTGGGGAAGAATTGTGGGATAGGTTCCTGTCCCAGTAGGTTAGACTAGTTTCATAGATTGTACTAAGAACGTTTTGCCTTTTTCTGTAGGCACTGGGAAACTGCAAGATCTTAATTTTGGGATCATCAGATCTGTATTTTAGAAAAGTAGCCCTATTAGCTATGCAGATGACATGTTAATGTTGAAAAGAACAGAGGCAGGGGAGAGAGAATGAGAACGTTTACTGGGAGAATGAGCAGAAAATGGATAGGAGAGGTAGCTTACAGGTAGAATTGCTAAAACATTGTATTCATCAGCATTTTTACAGCTATAATCTAAAAGATCTCACCATGTAACTTAAAGGAAATAAGATTTATTAGCTCATGGTTTTGGGGTTCAGTCCATATGAGGCCGGGGACCATGGATCTCAGGGCATGGCAGCAAGAAGCAGAGAGAGAGGGAGAGCACATGGGCTGTGCTCCTCACATCATGGAGGCCAGAAGCAAGAGAGAGAGAGAGAGAGAGAGAGAGAGAGATCAGGTGGAGGAGGAACCATCTATAATCCCCAAGGCTGCATCCCAGGACTCACCTTCTTCAGCCACACCATACCCCAGTTTAGGCTCCCACCCAGATAAATCTACTACAATGGATGTATCCACTGTTGGGATTACAACCATCATGACTCAATTACATCAACTCCAAACACCAATGTATGAGCTCTTCAAGGGGCCATTCTATATTGAACTATAACAAACATTGTGATCAATCAATTCATGTGTGTGTGTATGTGTGTGGTACTGGGGATTGAGCCCAAAGATGTCTGCCTCTCTGGGCTACACCCCCAGCCCATTTTTCATTTTGAAACAAGGTCTCATTACAGGCGTGTGCTACTGCAAGTGATTAGTTCATTTTGAAAGTATTTTTTTAAGGCTAGGCAAAGTGGTATATGCCTATAATCCCAGTGACTCAGGAGGCTGAGGCAGGAGGATCATAAGTATAAGGGAAACTTAGTGAGACTTGTCTTAAAATAAAAAATTAAAAAAGGGAGATGTGGCTCAGTGGTAGAGAACCCCAGGTTCAATCCCCAGTACCCCTTCCCCCCACAGTGTTTTTTTTGTTTGTTTGTCATGAGAAATTGAAAAGATAACAAGATGTACAGTTAGATAATGTATTTGACCCAAACTATAATATGTTTATTGCCAGGCGTGGTGGCGCACGCTTGTAATACCAGTACTTTGGGAGGCGGAGACCGGAGGATCCGGGTTTGCGGCCAGCCTCAGCTCTCTCTCTCTCTCTCTCTCTCTCTCTCTTTCTCTCTCTCTCAGTGAGGCCCTCTGCAACGTCGTGAGACCCAGTTTCAAAATAAAGCATAAAAAAATAGGGCCGGGGGTGTAGCGTGGAGGTAGAACGCCCCTGGGTTCAATCCCCAGTACTGCAAAAAAAAAAAAATAATAATATGTTTATTTTAAATACAACTTATAGGCTGCATCATATGCCAAATCCAAGAAAACATAACAGTTAAAATGCATGAGAAAATTAACACAGCCTTTATTGCGTCTTATTTTGACATTTGATGCTTCACTATGGCTTTACCTCACATAGGGATTTAACCATTGTTCTAATTTTATTAATTAACTAATTTGTTCCTTCAATATTTACAGAGCTCCAAAATATGCTCAGAGTGTTCTAGGTCATAAAGACAATGAGTTTATATTCTATTAAGGGAGACAGGCAGTGCAGCAAGTAAATAAAAATGTGCATTGGCAGGTGGTGATGAGACTTATGGGAGAACATGAAGCAGGGGGAGGGACATGTGTCAGTTTACGGATGTGCTGTTATGCAGAGGGTGACTAAAGAGGGTCACTCTGAGAAAGTGACATGTGAGGAGAGACCCGAAGACAGTAAGGAAGCACGCTGGGCGGATCTCTAGTCCACCTGGAGGACTGAGGTGGAAGCCTGGCTGACCTGGAGTGTGAGGGACACACGTGGCAGAGTGGCTGGGAGAGAGGGACAGAGGAGCCTGAAGGAGATAAGGTCTGCGAAGGAGATGGAGGGCACATCGCTGGAATCCTGTTAGGCTGCTCTCAAGATCTTGGCGTTTTCTCTGAATTAATCAGGATGGAGCATTTCCAGTAGGTAGGTGATGTCCCTAGGGGTTGAAAGGCTTGCTCAGCTGCTGCGTTGACAGTAGACTGTAGTGGTTCATGTTGGGAGGCGTTGGAGAGGCTGCCTCAGCAACTCAGGAGAGAAAATGGTGCAGGCCGAGAGTGGTGCAGGTGATGAGAAGGACTCAGATTGACACTGTGAGTGCTGACACTCTGGATGTGTGGTGTGAGAGAGAGGAGTCAAAGATGGCACCCACTGGAAGACAAGCGTTAACATGTCAAGATGGGGAAAGCAAAACTGTGGGGTGGACGTATCAGGAGTTCAGTTTTGGCCATCTTGAGTTCTCTGTCTATGAGATATGCAGGTGGGATTGCCAAGGAGGCGGCTGTATGTACAAGTCTGAAGGGTAGAAGTGTGAGTATGTTGTGATTATATTTGGAAAATAAAATTGAGTTAATTTAAAACTGGTAGCAAAGAACTTTAATATAGCCTATTCATAAATACTTAAAAGAATTATAACATTTTAACATGAATAAGGATATAATAGGTTATCTTTATAAAGGTATATTTCTCAGTGTCTTCTATTTATTCAAATTATCTTAAATTATTTTTGACATATTACCAATTTTACAAATGGTAAAGGAATACTTAAAAGGTGGCTCATAGCCAGATGTGGTGGCATATGCCTGTAATCCCAGTACTTGGGAGACTTGAGACAGGAGAGTCAGTTGGAAGTAACTTAGTGGGACCCTTTTTCAAAATAAAAAATAAAATAGGACTGGGGGTATAGCTCAGAAGTTGAATGCCCCTGGGTTCAATCTCTAGTACCAAACCAAACCAAACCAAACAAAGAAAAAGGTGGCTCATATTTGTGTTTCAGAAAACAAGCTTTCCTAAATGCATGATGTGGTATTGACATAATAAACATTATGTTTACTGTAGACACAGTCTACAGTAAACATAGTACCTGTCTTTTGCTTTTCAGCAATAAGTTCTTGGCCTGGTCACCATTCAAGTGCCCAAGAGCAGAATTGCTTAGCTGTTAAAGATTATGGGCTCTGAAACACATCCTGGCTCTACAGTTTGTTCACTGGCTAAACTTAGGCAACTTACTTACTATCCCTGTGTTGTTTTTTTCCTTAATTGTAATCTAGAGATAATGCAAGTGTGGGGTGTTGTGAGATTTAAGTAAGTTAGTGCATATAACATGTTTAGAACAGTGCGGAGTGCAGAGTAATCATACATGTTAGCTATTACTATCTGCTGTCATTTATGTCAAAAAGTATTCTGGGCACTTTGCATATATTATTGTACTGTATAATTTTAAACTACATTTTCTGCACATAATATATTTACCACACAAATTAACAGCATTAATGGGAAACTAAATTTTAAAAAATTCATTTGAACCCTACCACCTCAAGTTAATGAGGTGTTCTCATTTTCTAAATTCATCTTTTTCAATCCTGTTCACTTGCATATTTAGTGTATTGTTTTGTCATTTTTCCATATTGTAGTGTGGTCAGAATGGTTATATGTTTTAATGTAACAAAAACTACTTGGTAATATCTGTATTGATGGATAAGTGAACTATCAAAATTATAAATAGTTCTGTCATATGGTATTATGAATTATGCATATTTTCCAATAAATAACTCCATTTATTTTCACTTATTTACTAATAGATGTTGAATATTAAAAGTATAATTATTAGGAAAAGGAATATATGCTTTTTGCTCAGAAAACATTTTATCAATGTCTTTCAAAACTGTGCAACATACCCTCCTATTAGTTATGTATGGTCACTATTGGTAATATTATTTTTTAATTTTGCTAATGTAGGGAATATTGGTAATATACTGATAACTTGCAATATCAGTAACATTATTTTTTCATTTGTTAAGTTGAGGGGACATTGTGATAATGAAGTTGGGTGCTGAATTAGTCTGATTGGGTTCAGAACCCGAGTCTCACCTGGCTCAATGTCTGAGCTTGGGAAAGTTACTTATCTACTCTAAGCATTGGTTTCTTGGCCTAGTCTGTGAAGTGTGAATAATACTTATAGCCTGGCTAATATGGTTATTGTAAGGAATCAATGAGACATGTATAAAAATAGCATAGTTTTTGACATTTTATAAGGTTTTTATTATACCCAATGTATTAGTCAGCTTTTTCAATGCTGTGACCAAAGTACCTGGCAAGAACAATTTAGAGGAGGAAAGGTTTATTTGGCTCATAGTTTCAGAGAATCATTCCATGGCTGGCCAGCTCCAAAGCAGAAACATCCTGGCATCAGGCTGTGGTGGAGACGAGCTGCTAAGCTCATGGAAAGCAGAGAGCAAGAGGAAGGGACCAGGGCAGATATAGTCTCCAAGGCCCTACCCCTAGTGACTTACCTCCTGCAGCCACACCCCCTCTGCCCACAGTTACCACCCAGGGAGTCCATTCAAATTATTAATCCATCAATGGATTTATCCGCTGATGAGATTAGAGCCCAGGTTCAATTATTTCACCTCTGAACATTTCTACATTGCCAACACATGAACTTTTCTGGGGGGGACATTCCACAGCCAAACCTGAACACCCTGCTTTTTTCTATCTGTACTTTTGGCTATTAGCATGATGAGTTATCGTGAATAATTTTGATGCTGGTTCATGTATTTATTTCTTTTGTATGAATTATTTCAGAGTTCTTGGCATATTTTATTTTAATCAATTAATACATTTTTCATAGAATATAATCCATATGTTGATATTTTGTCTGTTGTTTTGGCTTTCTATATTTCCCTGGTTTGCTGTCTTTTCTGACAACCTCTTTTCATGTATTTGATAAATAGTTCTATTTTATGCCAATATTCATATGACTTGAACGATTTTAATGTAATTTCATCTGTTTGGAATTTGGTGTAAAATGTGAAGTATGGATCTAAGTTAATGCAGATGTGCCTAAACTTATGGAGGGATTATGTCCTGATATACCCATCATGTATCAAAAATACCATAAGTCAGAAATGCATTTAATACCCTGAAACTCCCCGCCAGCTTTGCCTATGACATGGCACTCTGTAGAGCATGGGTTATTTACCCTCCGGATAGTGTGGCTGACTGGGGCTGTGGTTTGCTGTTGCCATCCAAGATTGTACTGCAAGTTGCTAGCCTGGGAGGAAAGCAAAATTCAAAGTATCATTTCTTTTTTTTTTTTTGTGGTACCGGGGATTGAACCCAGGGGCGTTCTACCTCCACGCTACACCCCCGGCCCTATTTTTTATACTTTATTTTGAAACCGGGTCTCACGAAGTTGCGGAGCGCCTCACTAAGTAGCTGAGGCTGGCCGAGAACCCGGATCCTCCGGTCTCTGCCTCCCAAGTACTGGGATTACAAGAGTGCGCCACCACGCCCGGCCAAAGTATCATTTCTACTTAAATGCATATTGCTTTCACACCATCATAGAGTTGAAAAATTGTAAGTAGAACCATTGTAAGTCAGGGACTGTATTTCTGAATTCTTGACCATTATTCTTCACTTTGCTATTGTTTTCAGTAACTCAGGCTACTTTTTTTTTTTAACAGAAATGAAGAAAAAAGAAGATAGGAAATGCTTCTTAGTAAGAAGCCTAGCAAGCCGGGCGTGGTGGCGCACGCTTGTAATCCCCGTACTTTGGGAGGATCCGGGTTCGCAGCCAGTCTCAGCTCTCTCTCTCCCTGTCTCTCTCTCTCTCTCTACCTAGTGAGGCCCTCCGCAACTTCGTGAAACCCGGTTTCAAAATAAAGTATAAAAAAATAGGGCCGGGGGTGTAGCGCGGAGGTAGAACACCCCTGGGTTTAATCCCTGGTACCGCAAAAAAAAAAAAAAAGTAAGAAGCCTAGCTATTGCATTGCTTGGTAGTCACTTTACCTTTTAAAAAGTTAATTTTGCAGAAGTTATGGTAATCATGTAAGTTAGCACTATTACCAAGAGAAAAAGTGGTCTAGTCCTTCTTCTTAAAGTCTTTATTTAGAAAGGAAGGATGAAAGTAATTTTATTTTCTTATATGTCCATCTGTGTAGAGATGATGCTGTGGTCTGAGTTTGTGCCATAAAATTCATGTGTTGAAACTTAATGGCCAATGTGATAGTATTAAGTAGTGGGGCTTTCAGAAGGTGATTAAGCCATGAGGGCAGAGGGCCCTTATAGCAAGGCTCAAGACTGAGCTCAGCACTCACAGATGACCCAGCAACAAGGTGCCATCACAAAGCAGAGAACAGCCCTCGCCAGACACTGGCCCTGCTGCTGACTTGATCTAGGATGTCTCAGCTCCCCAAATTGGGAGCAATAAATTTATGTTGTTTATAAATTATTTAGTTTTAGGTATTTTGTGACAGCAGCAGCACAAATGGACTAAGTCAGATAGTAATTTCCTATTATACTCAGTCTTTTGAGAATTCTTGGCTGTTTTAGAAGATGGCAGTTTAGTACTGAGAAGAATGTGCCACAAAATCCCTAGATAATGGGTTTTCAGGCACTCGATTTTTTTTTCTTTTGCAGTACTGTAGATTGAACCTAGGGGCTCTCTACCCCTGAGCTACATCCCCAGCCCTTGTTGACTTTTTATTTTGAGACAGAATCTTGCTAAGCTGCCAAGGCTGGCCTTGAACCTGTGGTTCTCCTGCCTCAGCCTCCCAAGTAGCTGAGATTACAGGTATGTAGCACTGTGCCTGGAACACACTGAACTTTATTTTTTATTTATTTATTTATTTTTGCTGTACCGGGGATTGAACGCAGGGGTGTTCTACCTCCGCGCTATACCCCTGGCCCTATTTTTTATACTTTATTTTGAAACCGGGTCTCACGAAGTTGCGGAGGGCCTCATTAAGGAGAGAGAGAGAGAGAGAGAGAGAGCGAGCTGAGGCTGGCTGGGAACCCGGATCCTCTGGTCTCCGCCTCCCAAAGTACTGGAATTACAAGCGTGTGCTACCACACCCGGCCACACTGAACTTTAAAAAAATACCTTGGGTCATTTTTTCTTTATAGCTCATAAATTTTCCCTTTATATTCTTTGGTCCAAATTCTGGCTCTGTTGTTTCTAGGTGTGTGGCTGTCATGGTGTGGATCTGGCATGTCCCTCCAACAGTTCATGCATTAGGCAATGCAGTCACATTCACAGGTGAACAGGCTGGAATATGGGGGCTCTGACCCCATCATGGGTTAATTAATTTGGTGGATTAGTAATTTGAATGGACTTAATGGGAGGTGGTAAAAACGATAGGCAGGAGGGACACACCTGAAAGGAGGTAGGTTACTGGGGGCATGACCTTGGGGACTATATGTGTCCCTGGCTGCTTCCTGTCTCTCTGCTTCCCAACTGCCATGAGTTTAGCAGCTTTCCCCAGCCACACCCTTCTGCCGTGATGTTCTGCCATATCTCAGACCCAGAGCAATGGAGTTGGCTGATCATGGACTGAGACTTCTGAATCCATGAGCCCCAAATAAACCCTCTAAATTGTTCTTGTCAGATATTTTGGTCCCAGCAATGAAAATCTAACAAACACAGTGACCTTTGGCCTTTCTTTTCCTATTCCATAAAAAAAATTTTTTTCCTATTCCAGTTTCCTTCCTTTTCCTATTCCAGTTTTCTTTTCCTATTCTGTAAAAATCCTACTTCCCTTGAAGGCAGGCTGATAGTTATCAGCCATATGTTTTTGCTGCATTCAGCTGGTGTCATTCTTATTGATCAAGACCTACATCAAGTTGGTTGCTAAATACATTTAAAGTTTCCTCTGCTTCCAAGGTTGCTTTGGGGATGGGAAATGGTGTCTGCTATTTGTTCCAGGTCAGGGAGGTGGTGATGAGAGAGATTCCCTATAAAAACAGTATCAGGATCATGCAGAGAAAGAGAACCTTTCTGATGGCACCATCCTTCTTTTCCAGCCCCTTTCGCAAGAGTTTCTTATACTGAGGGAATGATTTATGTGTCTCAACTGTGTTGAGGTGGAAGAGACTAGAAACCATCACTGTGGGTAAGTGGTTCTTAGCCAGTACTTCACAGTAGGATCATCAGAGAAGTTTTAAAAGTTAAACCAAACTTTGAAATGGGGTCAAAGTATTAGGATTTTTTTTTCAGTACTGGGGACTGAACCCAGGGGCATTCTACCTCCGAGCTACACCCCCAGCTCTATTTTTTTTTATTCTTTATTTTGAAACAGGGTCTCACTAAGTTGCAGAAGGCCTCACTAAGTAGTGGAGGCTGGCCATGAGCCCGGATCCTCCGGTCTCAGCCTCCCAAGTACTGGGATTACAAGCAAGCGCCACCATGCCTGGCAGGATTTTTTTTCCTCTAAATCTCTGCCCATGATTCTTGTGTTCACCTGGTTCTAAGAACTAACATTCTGGATTCTTTTTATGTAATAGAACAGTACTTCTCATTGTATCCTCCTGTTCATTATTTTTTAATGCCTGTGCGGCTAGTTCATTGCAGTATTGTTGTCTTGTGCTTTCGGATGCTTGTTGACTCTCATTGGGGTTATGTTCTGTTAAACCCACTGAAATATCATCAGTTAAAATGCACTTAATACCCTGATAATCCTTTAAAACATTGTAAAGTAGAAGAATCCTGAATCAAACCATCATTGTTCTAAGTACCTTACATATCTAACTCAATTTTCATGACAGCTACATAGGATGGGTACAGTTGTCACCCCCATTTTATACATGAGAAAACTGAAGTATAAAGAGGATAAATGCCTTGCTTAGGGACACACACCTACTCTGAGGTAGAGCTGTGCCTTGTTGGCATTTAGCTTACATGCTAAGTACTTCCATGCTTAGTACTATGAGTATAAGTGAGTACTTGCTATGTTTCAGGTATTGTCCTAGGTGCTAAGATTAAAGAATTTAATAGAGCAGACAGAAAATCCCCTTTTTGGAGAGTACATTTTCTAGAAATTCTAAGGATTTTATTTTTAAATGTTCTTGAATTTTAATCAAGATCTGTGCCTCAGCAAATATTCTACCATGCTATTCCCTCATCCCATATAATTACTTACAATTTTGCATAATTAGAAAATGGATAGTAGCTTTGCTTGAAGAAATTTCTTATTAGTCCAGACCGACTTTGGGGGGAAAGTGATTAAGTGGATTATTATAGATAAGAATTCCATGCACATTCGTGAAACTTTCTCAAGCCTGTTTAGTTTTGTCTTATGGGTTTAGTTTGGAGTTAGAGTATACAATTTTATAGTTAGAGTTTTCTCAGTCTTCTCAGTGATGGGCCCTAACACATTTCCTGTCTTCGTCAACATTCTCACTGCTATAATCCCAAACAATCGACCACACAACCTAGAGGAAGGAAGATTTATTTTTGCTCACAATTTTTTGGAGATTTCAGGTTCAGTCCATGTGAGGGTGGGTCCTGCAGAGCTCAGGTATGGTGGTGGGAAGCAGAGGAAGAGAACAAGGGCTCTGCTCTCACATTATGGAGGCCAGAGGCAAGAGAGAGCCAGCAAGCAAGGGGATTCAAAGAAAAGCACAGAGCAAGGACATACCCCCAGGGAGCCACCTTTTCTAGCCACCCCCCACCTACCTAGGTTACCACCCAGTAAATCCATTGTAATGGATTTACACACTGATGAGATCACAACCCTCATGACTTAATTATATCAACCCTGAACATTAATATGTGAGCTCTTCAGGGGACATTGCTACATCTAACCATAACATTTGCCCCCCCCCTCCTTTTTTTTCCTGAAGTGGAAAATCTCAAGTACTCAGACCTTTGTTAACCCTCATTCATTTCGACAACTTCTCTGTGGCATACCTTTCTCTCAGAGCCCTGTTAAGCCATACTAATAACTAACGAACTAAACTAATTAAAGCTAAAATATTACTGGTTGATAATAGCTCAAGGAGCTACCTATTCTAAGGCCAGTTGCATTTTAGTGGGAGTGCAGTGAGAGCTCTGAAGAAGGAGGAGCTGTGTGGGAATGTCAGGCACTGGGGTGCAGCCAGTGGGAGTATTTTTAGCCCTGGCCCCTTTCATCGCCCCTCTAGTCCCATCACTTAAACAGCTGCTTACGCTGTGTGCATGTAAACAAGTTCTTCTCCCTCCTCCCCGAGGACCTAGATTTGAGACCCTTATTCAGTCCTTCACAAATATAGCATTGGTTGTGACCTTTCACTCTAATCTGAACGCTCTTGAGATTTTCAAGTGCATGCTGACAGGGTTTTGTGAGAACGTGTAAGCATCTGCTCAATGGTAAGAAACCAACCTTTAGCAAGGAGCTTGCCCAGCACTGCGCATGGGACCCAGTTGGTAGTACCGTCACAGTGGAGCTGCATTTGCCCAACAAACATGTGTTAGGAAATGTTGGCTTGAAAGCATTTTACTCATTTGTAGCTAGAAGAGAGATTTCCTGCCCAAATGAATGGTTCCCTGAACAGTCTGTCATCCTGACTTTGTCCACTCCCCTGCGCATTCTCCTGAGCCCTTTCCAGTTTGTCTCATGATGGGTGAGTGGCTGAATGGATTGAATTTGCCTGGATTTATAATCAGTGTTAACTATAAAACTATAAGGCTCATGAATTCTGGCAGTGCACCTTGTTCAGTGTATTCTTCCCCTACTTCCCTCCATAGGGCCCATCAAAACCTTACTGCCACACCTATAATCCTAGTATATGGACGGCTGAGACAGGAGGATCTCAGCAACTTAGCAAGACCCTGTTTCAAAATAAAAAAATATAAAAGGCTGGGGATGTAGCTTGGAGGTTGAATGTCCCTGGGTTCAATCCCGAGTACCAAAACCAAAACAAACAAAACAGACAAACCTTCATTATATACCTGTGGAAAGGAAATAAGGAATTTTCCTAGGATGCTAGAGACCTTGATTGTGTGGAACAGGAATTTTACTTTCATGATCTGATTCCAAAGCTCATGGTTTATCTTCACCAAAAACCCATCAGAAAAAAAAGCCATCCACAAAAACCTTTATTTCCTTGGTGAGCCTTACATAGCTCTGGATTCCCAAGCAATTTACCAATTGGTGTAATCAATTGCTTCTCTGTCTTTCTGGGGGACTTATGCTTTGGAGGCAGAAGGTGTGCTTGGCTGCTTGCTTATTCCCATGCAGTGTGTTCCATGAAAAAATATTTTTAAATACTTAATGCCTTGTGATTAAAATAGGTTTTACACATAAAAATATGTCAATGATTTGTAGCAACAGCCCTTTCTCTGAGGACTTGAAAGAGATCAGAACTTTTAAGGACTCTAACTTCTTCTCCAGAAGTTATATCTTAGGTTGTTAAATAAAAATGAAGCCATAAATGTGGATATATTTTCAATTCTTATGGTTGCTGATAAAAACACATCGATACGTAATCTAGTGGCTACTCAGAAACTTTATGAATTAAAAATGTAAATTTAAACTGGTTAGAAAAAAAACAAGAGCCTGATTCATTTTACTTTTAGCACTGACTTCAACCAAATAGCATATGTTGCTAAAATTAGAGTTTTCAAATATATGTTATTTCACAATAATTAGAATAATGGACTCTGAGAGAGATCATTAGCGCTCCCAATGTGCCTTAACTCTTACCAGCTGTGACAGGGCACGCCATGGCTATTCCTCAGAATTTGCCTAGAAGCTTTAAAAGCATCTGTTTATAAACTGGAACCAATATTTAAGTGTCACTGGATTAACACTTCAGAATTTCATGTTTACACATATATTTCACAACTCTCTTTAATATGCTTTAAAGCTGGCTGGGACTTCTTTATGTGTTACACAGCTATACTCAGTTCCATAATCTATAGCTACTTTCTTTTGAAATTAAATTTATTGCCACTGAAAGTTGTGGCAAAAATAAAGCCAAAAGGTGTTGCAACCTACTAATTGACAGCATGAATTCTGTAACAAGGATGTATTAGTGAGCACTTAGGTGGTTTTTAGTTAGCTTTTTTTTTTCAATTCAATACTAACTTCAAAAAATATAATAATATTATTAGTGAGTGTCTCAGAAAATACTTTTAGTTAGGATTTAGCTAGAGTGCATATGTGTGTATGTGTGTGTGTGTGTGTGTGTGTGTGTGTATACACATGCATATGTGTGTATATATGTATCTTTTAAATTTGTTTTTACTTTTACCTAAATCTAATCTCTAAGGCTTGGTTTAAAATAATATTGGAAGTGGTTCCTACCTCTAAAGATCTTAAAACAATCAAAATTAATAATAATTCAGTAATACAGCAGAACATATAAACTATTGAGTTCAATTCCATAAAACATTTGAATATCTAGTATTGTCTAAGTTTGTGCAAAAATTGTGTGAATTTAATTATAAGTGTAGTTAAGGACAAGCTTTATAAATGCTTTCTTGTTTTGAAGGCTGGGTATACCATGTGTCAGTAGCTAGATTTTTTTTTTTTTAATTGGGTTGCTTTTGGTAGGCACGTCTTGTGCATCTATTTGGTCAGCATAGGAAAGTGAATCTTCCAACACCTTTCCCCTTCTCCCGTAGAAATATCTCCTTTGTGCTGGTCGTAGCTCTGTGGTTGCACTTATTATGTGGGGATTGCTTACTGTCTTAGTCCGATTTGTGCTGCTAAAACAGAATACATGAGACAGGGTAATTTATAAAGAACAGAAACTTGTTGGCTCACAGTTCTGGAGGATGAGAAGTCTAAGATTCAGGTGCCAGTATCTGTTGAGGGCTTTCTTGTGATATCACATGGCAGAAGTTGGAAGATCAAAGAGACAAGATGGGGCCCAAGTCACCCTTTTGTAATGGCATTACTCACTTCCCCAAGGTCCCACATCCTAGCACCACCATCGTGGAAACTAAATTTCAGCATGAATTTTGGAGGAGACAGATACTGAAACCATAGCACTTACTGCATCTAATTTTTCTCTTTTCCTTGGACCATGAGCTCCTAGAAAGTAGAGACCAGTTTTATATTTGCAGTCCGATACATTGGACATATTTAACTATGGTTGGATATGCATAAATTAGTGCATTGAAAGAAAAGGGGGAAAGTGGAAAATAGAGAAGAAGGGATGAGGTGGAAGATGGACAGGGATGGAGAGAAAGACAGGAGGAAATACAGGAGAGGATAGGAGATGGGTAGCCCCCTCTTTTCTCTCTCCTCTTCAGGTGAGACTAGATGTGACCTTACGCCCCTGGGCGCTGGGGAGTGTCAGCTCTTGTATTCATCTGGATATCCCCTATCAGAGATACCTGTGGCTGTAATGGCTTTGGCCTGAGATGAGTCTTGGGCTTATTCCAACATCACTGCCATAGCCTTAGTCCCTAGATAACTAGTTTGGGTGTATCCTGGGGACCACTCCAATTGAGGTGTCAGGGGACCTGCCTGCCCCTACTTAGTCTCCTGAGCTGCGGTGTTACCTCTTATCTGCCAGGCCAAGGTCGCCGAGAGTTTTATTGTAATACTGCTGTTCTTTCTACAATGCTGTGGTGGTGTTTATTTTGTTTTGTTTTTGTCAGCCAAGCTTTGAGTGGTGAGTGCATGTCAATGGGAGATGGTATTCCTAAAATGTGGAGTTTGGATAGAATTTTGTTTTTGACTCCTGGTTAAAAAGTATTGATGCCATATGTGAGAATATCAATGCCAGTCTCAGTATCTTGTACGGGGAAGGAGGGGAGAGTGAGGAGGGAGCTGAGGGAAAACTCACCAAGTGCTGTGTGCATGCATGTCACTATCACTATGAACTACATTACGATGTGAGACTATAATGCGCCAGTAAAAGTATATACAAAAGAAATGTTTCCAACTTAATTTTTGGTGTCTGTGTTTGCAGACATTTCCACAGGCGGCCATTGTTTATGCCATAGTATATGCTTTCCTGGCACCCAGGAACTTTAAGTGCTTTGTTGGTTATGGCTCCCTGTCTCAGCTCACATCCTAAATTAGCCTCACCAAAGAGCAACAGAAAGAAGTGCTTAAAGAATGCTGAGACAAAGCGGGTTTTCAAACTTTTGGTTCAAGCTTGAATGGAGTGAGCCAAGGGAAGGGTCCTTTGCTGTGGAGGGTTTGGCGGGAGAACTGACTTCATGGAAAATTAGCTTGGTTCCCTTCATATACTCATTTCTCTCCTGGTGGGTGGCCAGATTCCATGCGCAGACCTGTGTGAGCTGTGGGTAAATGCTGATTGGGGCTCTGTGCTTTGGGGAGCCCTGCCCCCATCTTGGGGAACCAGTGGTTGGAAAGAGGTTCTGGGAGACAACTAGCAGAGAAGGAAATAGTGGTCACAGAGTGAGTTAAAAATAAAGAGAACCAGGATTACGTACTTACTATTCTACACACACAGCCCATCCTTTTTAGATGGTCAAATACTGACCTTACATTTACCTTCCAGGGCTATTTTCTGCCCAAGGTACGGTGTAGACAAAAGGTTGAATGTGCCTGTCTGAGCAGCCCACAGATTGAAAAATAGTTTATGTTAGCAGCCTTTTTGTTTTTGGAATTTAAAGCCTCATTTGGTGTTTAAATTTCCTTCAGAATTGTAGTAAAATAAAATTAAATGTTTAATTATGCTGCTAATTCAGTGTTTAAAACTTTAAACTATTTTTGTGTGAATTTTGATGCATTAATTTGCCACATAATTCGAATTAACTTGATCATTGCCAACACTTTCCCATGCATTTACTCAGGAGGGAGGTAAGGAGATCTTCCTCAGCAGGAAGGTTTTTCTTAACTTTTCTTTCCCCATCAAGTCCCCAGTTAATCGAATAGTCCATTCTTTGTACTGGCACATATTTCTGTCCAATCATTTATAAAACCACTTCATGGATTCCAGGGTAGTCCACATGATATTTGTTTATTATTATTATTATTTTTTTGCGGTACTGGGGATTGAACCCAGGGGCGTTCTACCTCCTCGCTATACCCCCGGCTCTATTTTTTTATACTTTATTTTGAAACCGGGTCTCACGAAGTTGTGGAGGGCCTCACTAGGTAGAGAGAGAGCTGAGGCTGGCTGCGAACCCGGATCCTCCGGTCTCTGCCTCCCAAAGTACTGGGATTACAAGCGTGCGCCACCACGCCCGGCTTTCCACATGATATTTGAATGGATACATTTTTAAATATCTCAGTTATTTTCTCAAAATCTCATTAGAATAAACAAATTAAGCTGGGCATGCTGGTGCACGCCTGTAATCCCAGTACTTGGGAGACCAAGGCAGGAAGATCACAGGTTTGAGACTAGCCTGAGCAACTTAGTGAGACCCTGTTTCAAAATAAAAAAATAAAATAGGGCTGGGGGTATAGCTTAGAGGTAGAATGTGCCTGGGTTCAATTCCGAGTACCAAAACAAACACCAAAGAACAAACCAACAACCAAAAAACAAAAACAACTAACCTACCAAAATGATAAAATCAGAACTTCTTCTTTTATTGTCTACATGACATTTGGAGACTTAACTGTTTGAGAGAATGAAAACATTGAATTATGAAAGACAAAAAACAAAAACTTTATTTAAAACATTTGATTCACAAAATACTTTCCTCTTAAATGAGGAGTCAGTGGGAAAACCTTGGTGGTATATTTTGGAGTAAAAATATTTTTATGTTAGGTTAATTTTTGTTTTGGCCCATGAATGTAATAAAGTTATATATAATGTTCAAATTACTATCAGTTTCTGTTTTGTACAAAATTGTAGTTACTAAAAGTTGTAGATGTGAATGGAGTCCTTGAGTCAGTTTATTAACCAGTTTAAATGGACATTTTGTTTCATTGGTGTTACTAGGTAGAATGATTTTGGATATAAACAGAAAACTCTAGTTGCACTGACTTGAACAAGCAGGCAGTGTGTAATCCCTTCATAATAGGTGTCCAGGTAGTTTGGGTGTCAGAGGTGACTGATAGCGACAAGAGGCCCAGTAACATTGCAGACTCAGGGTGGTTTTGTGTGTGTTGAGGTGGGAGTTGATTTCTTGTCTCTGACACTCTGTTTGGCCCCATCTTTTGGGTGCTAGCACCAGACACTGCCCTCAGATGTGAGAACGTTTCCAGAGGGAAAACAGTGCCATTTTTTAAGTTATACTTCTTTCTTCAGATGGAAGAAACCTTTCCCCCACGTCTCGCAATGGACTCATCTTGACAAGAACTGGGCCACTTTGGTTTTCCTAAATCGTCACTGGGAAGGGAAATGAATGGACTGTGACTGGCTCAGACTTATCAGATATGTGAGAATTCATTTCTTCCCTGACATCTGAGTGGCTACTACACTAGGTGACTCCATACTGCCCATGTGCAGACATCAAGATGCTTTACACAACACGGAAACAAAATGGATTTTATTGCATGTTAAGGAAGATAGTTTTATGAGGAGATAAAAGCATAGCTCATAAATACACATTATGTTTGTAGAGATTTGAAAAACAAAAAACCCTACCATGATGTATTTTTCAGGTTTTGTAAACATTGGATCCAGGCATGCAATAACATTTCTTGTTTTAGGCTTTTGCATTAAGGATCTTACTTTCTCCCCCATGCTATTGGTTGCTGGAACAGGATCTGAAAGTTTGTTTTTATTTGTGGCAAAAAAATCATTTTACCGTAATTTCATGAAAAGAACATGAATTCATATTTTTCTTTCTTTTTCATTTGATAATGGCCAGTCAAAAGATAAGTGAATTGGCAGAATTTAGATTTTCGAAGATATATTGCAAAGCAGTAATGAAACATTAGTTCCTTGCATGTGGACTAGCTGGAGCTCTTACGGGAGGCCTTGGCTGTTCTCTGTAGTGGAGTTGATAGCTGATGAAGAATGCTGAGATCCAGGAAGGGCTGAAAGGATATTGCAGATGTTATTCCTCTGTCAAGTGTAGCCATTTGCACACCTGCGGCACTGGGGTCTTCTTTCAACTTGCACAAATGCTCACTTGGGGCCGAACTGTTTCCAGACGACTTCCTGCCCGCTTTGTTCACTCTCCCACTGTGCTTTTCTGCTGTGATCCTAGCTCTCATTTGTTAAGGCTCTCATTTTCGGAGAGAGGGATTTGTTCTTGCAGATTTTTAGATTTTCTTGTAATATAAAAAGTATGGGATCATGGAGAGTCATGTTAAAAGATTTTTTATTCTTTTTTCTATTCAATTACTGTAACTATTCTTAAGGTGATTTTAAAGAGAACCCAGTAAATGCATTCTTTGGAGAATACCAATGAAGGAGGAACATCTGGAAAGTTCTCTACAATAATAAAAAAATGGAAACAGATGCATAATCGCTGCCCTTCCTCCTGTCACTCTCTGTTATAAGTAATTTAGGAAAAATTTCATTCTGCCTACCCCCAAGAAAAGATAAATATATACTTAAAATATTAAATTGTTGAAACTGATATCAGTACTTTTCTATTAGTCATATTGATTTCAGTGAAAAGTCTTACATTTCCAAGAGTGACAATTTTGCCAATAAAATGAAGGAATTAAAATATAGTAACTTTGCCAAACAGATGTAAATTATTTAGTTAAAATTTATATGATTAAGCCAGGTGTGGTGGTGCATGCTTGTAATCCCAGTACTTTGGGAGGCGGAGACCGGAGGATCAGGGTTCACGGCCAGCCTCAGCTCTCTCTCTCTCTCTCTCTCTCTCTCTCTC